>OZ007577.1:25114700-25357200 GCA_963931925.1 Onchidella celtica
AACAACAACAACAAAAGAAAAAGGCTGGGGTTCCCTACATGAAAACTGACGTCGGCCACGAATTGTCATAAACCAGGGGATTGACGTGGGAACGATGTCATCCCTACGTACAAACTTGACGTCAATCCTAAGGGTCGGAATACCATAAGGTTACTGGCTGGGGTGAGACTGAAATATAAGGCTATGCGGTATCAGTTTCCGTCTCCCTCCCCCAAAGCTTGCATGAGTTCATGGCCGTAGCTCTTGAGTGCTACAACCAAAGATGTGGTACTAGAAACAATAAGATAAGACACTCCCTTCTTTGCACCTCTAAGAAAATCGTGCACACAACTTGCACGCTGATTGAGGGCGGGACCCACAGCGCATAGCATGAAAAGAATGCTTGATGTGACGATAAATTTGTGATGTGAATTTGCTACAGTGCTACTGCAATTACAAGTTGTATTTTATTGTATACTATTGTAAGTATGCGTATGAATTGTAGTAAGCAGGAAGGAGGGAAGAGAGTGAATGACCATGCAATTTTTAAATATTTTTTTTAATGTTTTCAAAGATTGTTTGCATGATTCTTCTGTATATTTGGAATTGGCCGGAAGTAGGTACACTTTACAGCAAACAAACCATTCTTCACTAGCGTTCTCTGCATTGATCTGTTCTTATTTTGTGAAATTGAAGCAACTTAGGATTAATTTTCTGTGGCACTGAAACTAGAAAACTGAATTAGAGTCTGAAACAATCCAAACACAAAACAAGAACAATAAAATAAATGATCTTTTTCGTCTATGAAAGTCAAACTCCTCAAACAAAAGTTCTGAATTTTTCCCAAGTTTCTCGCCCTAATCCGTGACTTAGTGTAGTGAAATCTAACAGAACGTATAAACTTGACCAGCGAAAGAAGGAAGTTCCCAGCGAGCATGACATCGGATTGTCATAACATAGCATGTCAGCACTAAAAGAGTAAACATTATTACAATAAAACGGGCATGTGATCATGGCATGT
Organism: Onchidella celtica; assembly: GCA_963931925.1. Lineage (NCBI taxonomy): Eukaryota > Metazoa > Mollusca > Gastropoda > Systellommatophora > Onchidiidae > Onchidella > Onchidella celtica. Next base: position 25,115,701 of record OZ007577.1, read on the forward strand.
AGGTCGGTAAGACTAGGACAGCTGAACTAGGTCAGCACGATATATTCATTATGATAGTGTATAATAGTGTATAATTATTCACAAAGCGGTGGTAGTGACTGTTTTGATTTCTTCATTGACTGAAATCGACTTCAAGACAGCAAAGAACAATACTAACACAGCTTAGTCCACAGTGATCAACATGACAGCAAGCACAGTTAGCGATGTGAGTGAGTGATTTGACAAACCAGACAGACAGACAGACAGATGATAGATAGATAGATAGATAGATAGATAGATAGATAGATAGATAGATAGATAGATAGATAGATAGATAGATAGGTGGGTGGATAGATAGATAGATAGATAGATAGATAGATAGATAGATAGATAGATAGATAGATAGATAGATAGATAGATAGATAGATAGATGGGTGGATAGATAGATAGATAGATAGATAGATAGATAGATAGATAGATAGATAGATAGATAGATAGATAGATAGATAGATAGATAGATAGATAGATAGATAGATAGATAGATAGATAGATAGATAGATAGATAGATTCATGTAGATGAAAAAAAGATAGTAGAGAGATGTGAAAGATGAGTGTATTTAGAGGCTGAGAAGAAAGAAGATGGCATGTCATGTTTATGATAATTATGTCTAACGATATTGATGATGATGATTTCGGTTTTTGACCAAATGGATTGCGATGACTACGAACCAGGAGGAGAGAAAGCAGTGGAAAAAGACAGGTACAGAAAGGCTACTTGGAAGAGAAAGAATTTCTGTGTGCTTTCACCTTGCCTGGCACTAATGGTTAGCTATCCTATTGGCTAATGATTCTGCCTTTCTATCTTTTCATGTATCTCATCTTCCTGCCTATCTCTTCCCTGCTTTCATTTTTCGTGCGGCAATAGTAATGACGCAAATTGCCATGTAAACAGTGTAAACGTTGTTTACAATTCTACAGTTATGTTCTTTATCCTGTGGAAGGGAAGTAATTCCAATAAGCTTATGTAATAGATAGGCCAATTTTTTTAACTGTATTATGTCCCTTGCTTTCTGTGATTCATTCACTTTGCTTTTTTATCCGCTGTTCATTAATTAATTTATTTATTTGGATATCAACTAATTATTGATTTATTATTCATGCATCATTCGTTTATTATTTATTTATTCGTTCAGTGAAGGGGGAGGGGGGAGGCTTTATAATTATATCGAAGAGGGAGGGTGGAGGGGAAGAGTATAGATCCACAAACGAGAAGGAATAATCGGTTAGCTGTCGATATTTACAAGGGCATGGACATTTAAACATCAGCGACAACAGCAGCAAGAATGGCTGTGGAAGTGGCAGTATCTACAACAACAAAAATCACAATGGCACGTTTGAGAAGGCTGGATTGATAGCTTGAGCATTTCCCTAAATTTACATGACGCCGTTATGGCATTGCACTGCCTGTGTTAGTTTTCAGCGACCATGCTTTTCTGTGGACGGGCATTGCATTTACTCATTTAGGCGGGGAGGTAGGGGAAGTCCTTGGATAGGAAGGGAGGAAGGGGGTGTGAGAAAAGATTAAGGGGCATTTGAACGATAAATTATGCGTGCTGGTTTTATTCGCTCAAAACATACCCTGACACCTAGCTAGGCCTATTTACCACATTGAGACTGACCCTAACACGAAAGCTGCATAAGTAGGCCTAGCTGGATTGCTTTTCATCAACGGGAACTCGCCTTTCTGACCCTTTCAGACTATAGCAATAGTAAACCCAAAAAAAATCTGAGTATTTTGCATATGTGGTGCAAGATCAGATAATTCTTCTTCTTCTTCTTCTTTCGTTCACCAATCTAAATCTGTAGGTTTGTTCTTTTAGGAAAATCTACTGTTTTCTGCAGTTCTGGCAGTGCACCATAGAGTTTGATATTTAGGTCGGTGGGTTTGGGCCAATATGTTTCTCGCAATACTGGTACATGTACTAGTAACACCAGACATACATACTCTCTGGTAACACCACCAGTGGTGTGAAACCAGTGTGACCGAGCCATCTCGCCGAGCATGAGCAAATTGTGCTCTAGAAAAATAAGCTGAAGACGGAGATATCTGGCCAGAGTAGGGCACCTAATCTAGATACCACGCACCCTTTCACTATTATATCTAAGTCTAATAATTATTATAAAACTTACGTTATTCACCTTAATTACAGAATTTATTTCAAAACTGTCTTATGTCCATCTTTGCGGGAAATGTCGATAAAAAGTTTATCGACACGTTTTGCCGCAAATGATCACGTGATACACAAGGGGAAGTTTTACAATGATAAACCCATTATGAGGTTAGTGTCTTGTTAGTGCTTGGCAAAGACGGCGAAAGGTTGACGGTGTACAGTGCACTTTGGAGAAGGAGACAGCTTGTCACGTGAAAAGGTAAGCGTTTCATTTTCAGCTAAAGGGCTAAATATCTAGATGTTATAGAAGCTCATTAATCATCTGTCTGTCTTATCTAGATCTAGATCTAGATCTAGATCTAGACTCTAGATTTTTTAGATCTCTAGATCTAGAGTCTATATATATATCTATATATATATCTAGATCAGAGTCTTATAATAGATCTAGTCTAGTCTAGATCTAGACTAGAGTCAGTGGAAAAAAATCCCCAGCAATGCAAAACGGAGAGTTTTATCGGCCGACAATTGGTTTAGTTATGTTTTGGGAAACATTTCTTCACGATCATATACTGATATAGGGTCTGCAATAGTGTAGGCTAGTTGTTGGCATCTTTGCCTGTCAATCGGGCGACCGTGGTTTGATTGTTATCTTACTAATCTCAGGCGGGTGATTTTTTTTAAAAAATAGATTGTCTTTTTTATCAGGAATCAGTTTGTTTTTTGTTTTTTTAATTCAACAGCAATGATAGGGAATAAATCCAGTTCTTTTATTTTGTATTTAGCCAGCACCCACAGCCTACTGGTGGATACACTCGGGCCAATATTGTTGGCGGATAAACATGGGACATGATGGGTTGTATCTGCCTATTGATAATGTTGGCGGATAGGATGCCAACCATAAAAAAAATACATCCCAGTTGTATTATGAACATAATGAAGTGAAGTTCAAGGTGTTATTTCTAGAGTGTCTGATCTTAACATTAAGAAATAATATGTCATATCATAAAATGATGGATATGACATGAAGTCACAGTAGAGAATACACTGGACATGCACGGCAGGGTAAAGAACTTTGCAGGAACAGTGCAGATCTTCAGTGTTCATTGTTGTTACAAGTGCACTAGATTACTGAATTTATATATTTCCACACCCATTTTCCCCTGCTGGTGCTCTGTACCTTGTAAGATTGGATCAGGAAGCCCATTCCCACTTTTCTTTCTGGGAGCATGTTAGTGTAAGTAGGCACCCAGTGTCATAGCACAGCAGCATCTTGCTGGCCTGTTAGTTTTTGGGGGACCTGAAATAAAATGCGTATCGAGTTACGCCAACGGCCAGGGACAGCCGCTTCATAGGTTTTCGTCTCGCTTGACCAACATTTATCTGCCAAAGTGAAATTTTTTGTGAAATGTGGGAAATGGCAACACTTGTATCAACCCTAACATATTCTCTACATATAACATGCAAGGTATTGAATAAAAAATTTGAGACAAGAACTTTTGATTGGTGAAAAAAGGTCAAAAGAAGCTTTAATGGTTTTCTCTTTACAACCATTTGAAAACTACAAGCAAAATGTCTATTGAAAACATGATTTTTAATTTTCAATTTCAATTCAAATTAATTCTAAAGTTGTTTCAGCCATGTAAGCAATATCAGGTAAAACAAGAAAAGCAGATGTAGAAAATGGTACAAGAACCAAAGTGGCAAGTATTGCCATTCTGCTACAATTAATCCGCATAACTGGCACACAACTTTTTTTTGTGAAAGTAGAGAATTTGCACAGGTAACAAATTGGTCAATACAGTGATATACATAGGATTCATAAAGTGATATCACAAAACAGGTACAGGAAATTTACTCATTGTAGTAAATATAAGAACATCCTGACTCAAGGCAACCTTTTTTAGATGGAAGAAGGTAAGAAAAATACACCATGTGTTATTAATATTTCAGGGAAGGAATAAAGACACATTTAAACGTTAACAATTGTTGCCTGACACTGCTGCTGCAATTACCTGGTAATAACATTAGATATGACCCCAAAAAAAACAAATAAAAACAGCTTTACTAAAAAAAAAGTTGTCAAATCAATAAAAGTGATGTAGCTGCAAGGACATACAGTTTTCTTCTTCTTCGAGGGGAGCGCTCATAGTATGTACATGGGAGGGAGGGTATTTTCAAGGCGAGGTGAGCGACGAGGGAGTGGTGTAGAAGTGCTTATATCGGGTGCAGAACAAGAACTGGAAGAAGAACCTAAAAGAAAAGGACTATTGAATGGAACTTGCGGTGGGCTCGAGGCAGTCATTAATTCCGCAGTCAGCAGAACTGAACGCAGAGTCAGTAGCTGGTGCCTGGTGGAATGTGGAATCCCCCTGTGATGTCCCTGGCACACATGATGTCTGATGCAGGGGAGCACTAAACTCCCCACCCTCAGCTTCAGGTTGAGAACTGTTCTTTAAGGCTCTGGCTGCCCACTTCCCTTTGTCTTTCCTGCGACCACCTTCCATTTGTTGGTAGTATCTTTGGCACACAGAACACTCAGAAATTGCTTTATTTGACACCACAGCCTGTCCGTTTCAGTTATCACTTTCCTTGCTTCTTGTAGGTTTTGTAAAGTCACTGTCTGTATTTTGAAGTTTGTCATTTGCGTTTGACATCTCTTTCACATAATGTCTGGAATGTCTTTCTGAGTCCTTGATGACATCAACTCCATATAGCATACGAATGTCCTCTACAAATGTGGAGCACTTCATTGGCTTTCTCTTTGGTGCCTCAGCTGCAGTTCATACTCGCTTGGCACATATATATCCAGCACAGCTTGTCAACTGCCACATCATTAACCGCCAGAGTGTGAGCCATGACTGATGACCGTTGTTGAACTTCTGGAACTTTAAAAACCTGAAATAATAATGACATTTAGAAAGAATGTACGGGGGTTTTGAACTAATTTAAGCAATACCTGCTCTTATACATTTGAAAAAAAAATGGCTTTCCTACTATGAAAAAAGTAAAGGGGTATACATTACTAGATAAAATGTTGATAAGGACAGTTAACAAAATATGATTATTGTTTTCTTTCCACGGTGACAGTAATTGACAGAGTTAAATAAAGTAACAATGTAGAACACTGAGATGAAACCCAGTTCTCAATACCGATATTCCCCCAAAAAGGACACATAGCTCTGGAACTTTAATACTTGCCAAAATGTAACAAACACCAGGTTCTTGCGTGGAATCTCCTTGAACATTGGGCAAAAGCACAATGTTGGATAAACTTTAGAATTTTATTAAAGTTGATGTTTGTAAGTCAATGATTAAATTCAGTTGCCTTTAATTTGAAGGCGTTTATGTCACAATATTGAAGAAATCAGCTACTTACCTTTGTAAATGCTAGCCGAAATGAACATCAACAAAAAGAGGAAACTTGTCACTTTCAGATGGTGTCAGTCTTGCTTTGGAATGGTTGAAAATGAAGAAGATATCAACGGAACAATAGCAAAAATGCATGTGGGATTAAAGTTAAATCTAGCTAAAGGGAAAATGTGTTCACTGAAGCGTGACGCACCCCAGCGCTCGGTGCTGGGCGTTTAATTGCCCATAAATCTGTAAACTGATATCACCAGGCGAAGTCAGCTGGCCAAAACTAAGGGGCCACATTTACAGAGGAAAGATGTTGCTGTGATAGTGAAATAAATTTTGGAAGGACTTCCTAATGCATCTCATGCCAGTAGTGCCAGATCGCGCCTTTTAAGGAACTCAGTAGTTCATCGCCAAGCTGCACATTAACCATAAAAACTTCGCTATAGAAAGGCTGTAGAGGACTAACTCGTCTGGACGACCAGGCACAGACTTTTAATCATTAATGTCAGGCACTTGTTGAGATCTGTATATCCCCACCCCATATATTAATCAGAGGAAGGAAGAGGATTGGCACAATATTGATAAATAAGAGGACCCATTTGACTACGGTATTTGATAATTATTATTAATCATGATGAGTGTGTACCAAGGGGAGAGAAAGGGTTTTAACACCCCTGGCCCCCCCCCCCCCCCAAGACTCCAGTTGTTTTCAAGCACTTCATTATAATGTTCAGTATGATACTTTATGATGATTTGGGATGCTTTGTTGAGTTGTTTTAAATGCAGTATTTGCACACTGGGACTTTCATGCAGGGACAGTAATATAGTATTAAGTAGTCAGGCCAGAGTTTTCTGCTATTGTATGACAGTACACAATACAGCCTGCTACTGTCACCCCCACTGTCTTGTGGGTCATCTCGGGAGAGAGGAAGACTAGGGGAAGGTAACCCTGAATACAAATACCACACTGCCTTGTGTGTTGCTATGATAGCAAAGGCTTTGGGAGTAAACCCAGACAGAAAATCAGGAGTGGAGACCCGAAGGTGGTTGTCGGGGAGAACTGCATCAAACTGGCTTCCAGCATCTCCTGCAGCCGGACTAGTTCCAAATGTATTGACCTGGTCTCTCCCTTGGGTTTAACTAGAATGGCAGAGAGAGGGGTGGTGCCTCTGGGCAAAGCACCATCTCTTAAAAATAGCCCAGGCAAGGCAGCAAAACGAGGAGGCGTTTGCTCGGGCTTGGCAAGCGTCTGTCTCTCCTCTATAAGCCCACCCATTTCCGATTTGGAGAGGACACTCCAGCCATCCGTTACGGATGGGCACAACACGGGAGGTGGCAGTTACCGGTGATAAGCTCAATCCATTTGGCGTACGGATGAGCGCCAGGGGTCCCCTCTGTCGGTGGGAGCGGCTTTTCAGCTGCATTGATCAACTACCGCCCGCCGTAACCTGGGCAGCCCCCAGGCAGTTGGGTGTTGTTCCGCCACGTCAGCCTGCTTCATAAGGTGGTTGGAGCTAGACCAAAAGTCAAAAAGCTGACGTAAAGTGTGCACCTGGCAAAAACAGAAAAATACTAAAACTTGGTACCTGGAACGTCAGAACAATGCGCCCAGGCTTGCAACAGCAAGATCTCACTGATATTGACTCCATCAGGAAATCCCAAATTATTGATCGAGAACTTCAGCTACTAAACATCGACATCGCTGCCCTTCAAGAAACTCGACTTCCCGACTCCGGGTCAGTCAAAGAAGAAAACTACACCTTCTTCTGGCAGGGCCTTAGCAGCGAACGGCCGAGAATCCACGGCGTGGGCTTCGCCGTAAAAAACTCCCTTATCAATTCGATCGCAACTCCAATTGGAGTGTCAGAACGCATCATGACACTCAGACTGAACACCCGGTCTGGTTTTACCAACATTATCTGTGTCTATGCCCCAACACTTACCTCCTCTGACGAAACCAAAGACATTTTCTACGAGGCATTGCAGAGGACTCTCCACAACATCCCTCTCACCGAAGGCCTGCTAATTCTGGGTGACTTTAACCCTCGAGTGGGAGCAGATCACTCCGCATGGCCAAAGTGCATTGGGCACTTCGGCATTGGCAACATCAACGAAAACGGGCAGCGCCTTCTGGAGCTATGCTCCGTAAACTCATTATGTGTTACAAACACGTACTTTGACCTTAAGAGATGCCAAAGAACATCATGGCGCCATCCCAGGTCTGGCCATTGGCATCAATTAGATCTTATTCTCTCAAGGAGGAAGAGTTTGGGCTGTATAAAAATAACTCGTTCCCTCCACAGTGCTGACTGTGACACCGACCATGCACTGGTAGTCAGCAAAATCAAAATTTCGGCCAAGAAAATATACAGATCAAAAGCCCCTTCAATCCCTAAGATCAATGTAACAGCAATCAGAGATGAATCAAATAGAAAGTCATTTGAAAAGTTATTTGCTGAAAGCATGGATAATGTCACCCAATGTGACTCGGTAGATGAAACATGGAACACTCTCAGTTCAAAAATTCATGACTGTGCCATCAAGTCTTTTGGACAGCATAAAGTTTCAAACAACGACTGGGTAGCCCAGAACAGCGAAATTCTCCTACCTCTCATTGAGCAAAAGAAATCTGCTTTCAATGAGTATAACAAAAATTGCAATCAGAGTACAAAAACTTGTTTGAAAAATGCAAAAGCTAACCTTCAGCTGGAGGTAAGACGTTGCGCCAACAAATACTGGACAGACTTGTGTAACAGCATTGTAGCATCTGCGGGCTACCCCTTGCCCTCCCCCGGTTTTGTTGTTGTGCTGGTGGCTGAGCATGTGTCCACTACTTTTTTCATTTTATTGTTAACCGCCAGAGTGTACTGTACTCCGTGACCTGACCTTCTTTTCTAGTGAGTAGTTTTTTTCCTCGCTCGCTTGTTGTCAGGTGTTTTGACTCGTTCAGTAAATATTAGTATGTTCCCGAACATTCGATAACACTGTGGAAACGAATGTTTACGCCAGATTTGGCCTTGAGTGATGTAACCTGATGACGTATTGATGCGTGATTGGTTGGTTTGTGCGAGGGCAAAGGTAACGTGTGTTTCGGGAATTTTCTGTAGGAATGTTTATATATATAGACCTGTGTGAGTGGTTGGGGGTGAGTAAGTGAGTTTCCTTTTGTGTGGCGTAGATATTTAGTTTCGCTGGCGTCTTCCTAGTAATTTATTGTTCACTATACAGTTATTAAACTTTGGTATTATTTAATCTATCGTCGGATCTCGTGTTTATTTATTTTACAGCTGTAATAGTTTCGTTTTCTAAAGGGTTGTAGTTAGATCAACTAACTCCCCCCTACTATAACGTGCTAGAACAACCTCAGCTGTTACATATTGGGGGCTCGTCCGGGATCCGACCATATTCGAGCGGACCAGATCAAAATTACTAGATTTATTTACATAGTTTATTGTAGGAATATCATCGACAAGCTATCTACAACATGTCAGAGGCTATTGGAAGGCTTAGCCAGGAAGCAGACGCCTTGGAGCTCACTGGGAAGGAGAGACAGGATTACATCCGTGAAGGCCTAAGGGAGGAAAGAGAGAGAGAGAGGCAAGAGCGCATGGAGCAACTGAAGATGGAGAGAGAGAGGCAAGATCGCATGGAGCAACTGAAGATAAAGGCTCAAGAGAAGGAGGCTCAACGACAACACGAGCTGGAGATGGAGAGGATCCGCCATCAGCGTGGAGGCGAGTCGACGCAGGGGACCAGCGACCACGCCAGTTCCAAGAGACCCAAGCTACCTGCATTTCAGGACAAGAAGGACGATCTGGATAGCTGGTTGCTGCGGTTTGAGAGGTTTGCTGAGACAGCTGAATGGCCCAGATCCACCTGGACGACATCACTGTATGCCCTGCTGACCGGGAGAGCTTTGGAGTGCTTCTGCAGACTACCGATCGACGAAGCCAAGGACTACGACAAGGTCAAGGAAGCGTTGCAGAAGAGGTACAACCTGTCAGAGGACGGATACAGACTCATGTTCAGACAAGGTAAGCCTGAAGATGGAGAAGATGTTGGAATGTTCTTGACCAGGATCAAGACCTATCTAGAGAGGTGGATAAAGCTGTCGAAGACGGAGGAGACCTACGAAGGAGTGAGAGATCTATTCGTCAGAGAGCAATTCATGGATGCCTGCCCACCAGACCTTGCAACCCATGTGAGGGAGAGGAAACCAAAGACGCTACAGGACATCGCAGATTCAGCGGAGGCGTACCTGGTAGCGAGGAACCGGACGCTCAGCGGGAGCGCCAGACTGCAGAGCCGGCCAGTGCGACAGAGGCCCAACGGAGACAGAAGCCCACAGGTCTGCCATAGGTGCCAGAGGCCGGGACACAAGGCGACGGAGTGTCGTGCAAAGTTAAACGACAAAGGTGAGTTGAAATGTTACCTTTGTGGAAAGCCAGGCCACGTTCGGAGGATGTGTCCAGCCCAGAAGGAAATGGGACGAGGCAAGCCGAACAAGGCGGCGGCGGCCGTAGTTATAGCGGCGGACGAGTCGTCAAGACAAGATGTGACGACGGCTGACACCAGCATCAACGTTCAAGCGGTAATGAAGGACGGGAAGCTACAGTTAGCGGTGCCTGTTACGTGCGGAGGATGCAGTGACGGAAGGACCGTGGAGAAGCTGAAGTTACCAGTGATGAAGGGCTTGATTGGAAATCGAGCGGTAGATGTCCTAAGAGATACCGGCTGTGAAGGTGTAGTGGTGCGGCGAGCACTGGTGGACGACGGACAGCTCACCGGTGGGAAGAAACTTATCGCGAGGATCGATAACTCCTTGCTAGCGGCGGAGGAAGCCGTTATCGACGTGAAGACGCCTTACCTGACGGGCAAAGTGACGGCGCTGTGTCTCCCGGAGACCATCTGCGACCTAGTAGTCGGGAACGTGGACGGAGCGAAGGATCCGTACGACCCTGATACTGAGGTGATGGTAGGAGCGGTGACCACGAGGGCCCAGGAGAAGAGGAAGGACCGGTCTACGTCGCTGAAGGTGCCGAGGGCAGAACGGCACGCGGGAGTGGATAGAGAGGAACTTATCCGACTCCAAGAAGAAGACGAAGTCATTAGGAAGTTAGAGCAGAAGAAGATCCCAACTAATAGAGGCAATAAATCTGTTCATTTTGAGAAACATGGAGGAGTACTGTACCGGATCTACAAGGACCTGAGACAGGCGACGGTTATAAGGCAAGTGGTACTACCCGAGAAACTGAGAGAGTATGTACTGAGTGTAGCCCACGACTCGATCGTCGGAGGACACCTCGGCGTGAAGAAAACCAAAGACAGAGTTATGAGCAATTTTTATTGGCCTGGAATTGAAGGTGACGTCGCGAGATACTGCCGCTCATGCGACATATGCCAGAGGACGGTGAACAAAGGAGCGACCCCAAAGGTGCACCTGCAGAGTATGCCAGTAGTGGACGTACCATTTAGGCGAGTGGCCGTGGACTTAGTAGGACCTATCGACCCCCCAAGTGAAGGTGGACATCGGTATATCCTGGTGTACATAGACTACGCTACTCGTTACCCCGAAGCCACACCCTTGAAGAAGATCGACGCAGAAACGGTAGCAGAAGCCTTAGTGAACATCTACAGCCGTTTGGGTGTGCCCGAAGAGATCTTGTCGGACCAAGGGACCCAATTTATGTCAGATGTCATGAAGGAAACGAATAGACTACTGGGAATTCGACAGTCGACCACTACAGTCTACCACCCTATGTGCAACGGGTTGGTGGAGCGATTCAACGGCACGCTGAAGAAAACATTGAGTCGACTGTGCGCAGAGCAACCCAAGCAGTGGCACAGATACATCAACCCGCTGCTCTTCGCATATCGTGAAGTTCCCCAAGAGTCGACCAAGTTTGCCCCATTCGAGTTGCTGTATGGGAGAACTGTGAGAGGACCAATGCACATCTTACGACAACTATGGACCAAGGACGTAGAGGAGCCGGAAACGAAGACCAGTTACCAGTACGTCATGGAACTACGTGAGAGGCTGGAGGACACATGGAAGTTAGCGACGGAAGAACTCTCCAAGGCTCAAGGTAGACAGAAGACCTACTACGACCGGAAGGCGAGAGAGAGGAAGTTCCGCCCCGGAGATGAAGTGTTGGTGCTACTGCCGACGAACACTAACAAGCTCCTAGTCCAATGGAAGGGACCGTATAAGGTAGTCTCAGTTGTCGGTGTTAACGACTATAGAGTCAAGATGGGTGCAAAAGAAAAGACCTTGCACGCCAACCTCCTCAAGAGATACATTCCAAGGACGTCAAAAGCAGCAGCAGTGGCAATGGAACCGAGACCTATTGTGACCGAGATGTGTGGGATGGACAACAGTAGGAGAGATACCACGCCTGAACATGTCAACGCCATAAAGGACGGCGGCGGTGATAGTGCTGAGACTGTACTGGCAGAGGACGACCTGATAGACAAGAGTCAACCCGTGGAGTCAGCTAGCATGACAGTCATCGAGGACTGCGACCTGGAAGGCGACAACGGTGGAACGACGGAGGACCTTGCTGACCTAGGAAGCTGGGACCAGAATGAAGGCTACAGAGATGTCCAGTATGGAACGCAACTGACGTCGGAACAACGTCAAGAACTCTGCGATGTGGTGAAGGATTACCAACACGTCTTCACCAATCTCCCTGGATGCTGCCAGTTGGGTGAACATCGCATCGACCTTACGACAGAAGTACCAGTTCGTCAACGACCATACCCGGTGCCCTACGCTACGCGCGACTCATTGAAGGAGGAGCTTAGCACCATGGAACGGCTGGGCATCATTCGAAGGAGCTCATCAGCTTATGCTTCACCTATTGTTGTCGTCAAGAAGAAGGACGGATCCAACCGAGTCTGCATCGTCTACAGGAGGTTAAACAAGATCACAGTATTCGACCCTCATCCGACAGCAGCGCCATTAGAAGTGTTTCAGAGTCTCTCGAGAGGAAAATTATTCTCTCGGATTGACCTGAGCAAGGGATACTGGCAAGTGAAAGTTCGAGAGCAAGACATTCCCAAGACGGCGTTCGTCACCATGGGCGAACACTATGAATTCATTCGGATGCCTTTTGGGATGATGAACTCAGGAGCCACGCTGAACAGGATCGTAAAGCCATTGATCCGTGGAATGAACAATGTGACAGCATATGTGGACGACCTGCTGATTCATACAGAGACATTCGACGAGCATGTGAAGACTCTCAAAGACTTACTGCAGAGGATGGACCAAGCTGGATTAACTGCAAGACCATCGAAGTGTCTGATTGGAACGTCTGAAGTAGACTTTGTTGGACACTTAGTGGGAGAAGGTATGATTGGCCTGTTAGAAGAAAATGTATGTAAGGTACGAGACGCACCCAGACCCACCACTAAGAAGGAAGTGAAAGCATTCTTAGGATTAGTGGGATATTACCATGAATTTATTCCTAACTTTTCAGCGATTGCATCACCATTGTCTGATTTACTTAGAAAGGGTCAGCCCAATATAGTTCAGTGGGATGAAACGCAGGAGAAAGCGTACACCTCTTTGAAGAATGTCATTATCTCCAAACCCGTGTTATGTTTGCCAGATTTTTCCAAAGAGTTTGTCTTAGCAACTGATGCATCAGATCGCGGATTAGGCGCTAGTCTTATGCAGGAACACGAGGGAAAGTTGTACCCTGTGGCATATGCTAGTCGTAAGCTATTGCCTCGTGAGACAAAATATTCGGTCTCAGAGCGCGAATGTTTAGCTATTGTTTGGGCTGTAAAAAAGTTTACTTTGTATTTGTATGGAAAGGAGTTTGTGCTCCAAACTGACCATCGGTCATTAGAGTTTTTGAACTCTGCCAAGTTTGACAGTCCAAAGTTATTACGATGGAGTTTATTTTTACAGTCTTATCGATTCAGGATTCACTACGTAAAAGGCAGAGAAAATGTCTGTGCCGATTTCCTGAGCAGGGTATTTTAAAGTAGTACACTATCAGTGAAATGCATTGTAGCCCATACTTTTGCCTACTAGATGAATTTCTAGGACGGCAGTATTGTACTGTAATTGGGGACATAGTTCATCTGTGATTGAATATTGAATTGATGGCTGATAGAGAGTCATGGTGTGTTAGTCACATTTTGATTTTATGCTATGTCATATTAGTTACCAATTGAACTTGGTGTAATTTTTGAAAAATGTAACCCAAATGGGGACTGCGAGCAAGCAGTGTTTGTGTTATATTGCAATGTTGTAACTTGTTTTGACCTAATATGATGAAGAAAGACCCTAACCAGTGGTCGGTATGTATTGGTATTTTTGCCATTGTACGTATGAGTTATACATTTGGGGATAACCATGTTATGTACAACAAGTTATATGCTATGATTCGTGCACGAAGCATTGTGTAACGATGGGCCATCGTTTCACCTTATATGATTTGTAATAATATCATTGACCATTGTTTCACCACAGTGGTGGCGTTGTGTTATTTTGACTAGTAGGCCTACTGTTTACTATTGGGAAGCAATGACGGTATCGTATTAGTTATGGTATTAGTGATACAAAGTACACTGCATTGTATTGTATTTGTGATGACATTCGGGAAGACACTGAAATTGTTATTAATTGTAATAGAATTAGCAACTACCTTTGTGAGATTGGGAGTGCTATAAGATTATTTCACGATAGTGCAGAAGCTGTATAATGTTTTTGGAGTTGAAAGATATTCAACTTAAATTGGGGAGTTGTGTAGCATCTGCGGGCTACCCCTTGCCCTCCCCCGGTTTTGTTGTTGTGCTGGTGGCTGAGCATGTGTCCACTACTTTTTTCATTTTATTGTTAACCGCCAGAGTGTACTGTACTCCGTGACCTGACCTTCTTTTCTAGTGAGTAGTTTTTTTCCTCGCTCGCTTGTTGTCAGGTGTTTTGACTCGTTCAGTAAATATTAGTATGTTCCCGAACATTCGATAACACTGTGGAAACGAATGTTTACGCCAGATTTGGCCTTGAGTGATGTAACCTGATGACGTATTGATGCGTGATTGGTTGGTTTGTGCGAGGGCAAAGGTAACGTGTGTTTCGGGAATTTTCTGTAGGAATGTTTATATATATAGACCTGTGTGAGTGGTTGGGGGTGAGTAAGTGAGTTTCCTTTTGTGTGGCGTAGATATTTAGTTTCGCTGGCGTCTTCCTAGTAATTTATTGTTCACTATACAGTTATTAAACTTTGGTATTATTTAATCTATCGTCGGATCTCGTGTTTATTTATTTTACAGCTGTAATAGTTTCGTTTTCTAAAGGGTTGTAGTTAGATCAACTAACTCCCCCCTACTATAACGTGCTAGAACAACCTCAGCTGTTACAAGCATACAAGAGGCAAATGAAAAGGGAGATATGAAAACCGCCTTTAGTCAAATGAAAGTAGCTCTTGGGCCAATCATCACCAAAAGCGCCCCACTTAAGTCTGTAAATGGTGAACCCATCACAGATAAAAATGAACAACTGAATAGGTGGGTAGAGCATTACTCTCTGTTGTATTCAACTGAGAAAAATATTCCACCAGATTTTGAGGAACACCTCCAAAAACTGCCAATAATGGCCGAACTTGACGCTGAACCTTCCTTAGTCGAGCTTTCCAATGCAATCGACCACCTGTCTGCTGGAAAAGCCACAGGAAGTGACAACATTCCTGCAGAGGTATTAAAAGACCTAAAAGGCCCACTATTACCACACCTGTATAATCTGTTACTGCAGTGTTGGAAAGAAGGCGTGATACCACATGATATGAGAGACGCCAAAATTGTCACACTTTACAAGAACAAAGGAGACAAAGGCGACTGCAACAACTATCGAGGCATATCCCTCCTCAGCATTACTGGAAAGGCTTTTGCTCGCGTCATCCTCTGCCGCCTTCAACAACTGGCGGAAAAAGTCTTACCAGAAACACAATGTGGCTTTCGAAGCAAACGATCAACTATTGACATGATATTTGCACTTCGGCAAATCCAAGAAAAATGTAAAGAACAAAACAGGCCGCTTATAACATGCTTTGTGGACCTAACAAAGGCTTTCGACACCGTAAGCCGATCTGGCCTGTATGCAGTCCTTAAATCCATAGGCTGTCCACCAACATTGCTAAAACTTATTGCATCCTTCCACACTGACATGAGGGCATGTGTCAACTTTGAAGGCTGCACATCCAATTCATTTGCTGTAAACAGCGGTGTGAAGCAGGGATGTGTTCTTGCTCCTACCTTATTTGGTATATATTTTGCAGCCCTACTCAAGAATGCCTTTGGTCAATGTTCAGGTGGAGTACTTATTAACACCAGAGTGGACGGCTCCATTTTTAATGTTGCCAGACTAAAAGCAAAATCTCGTACAGAGCATATTATGTTACAAGAGCTCCTCTTCGCAGATGATGCTGCAATCGTGGCCCACGATGAAACCACGCTCCAGGCTCTCATCAATAGCCTTGCCAAAGCCTGTGACAAATTCATGCTAAGGATCAGTGTCTCAAAAACTGTAGTTTTGACACAAGGCTTGAGAAACCCCAACCCAATCATGCTGAATGGCTCTCCTCTGGAGCAAGTGGGAAAATTCTGCTACCTAGGCTCAACCATCAGTGGTAGCACAGACATAACAACTGAAATAAATGCCAGAATAGGAAAGGCGGCCACAGCTTTTGGCAAACTCTCAAAAAGGGTGTGGAACAATAGCAAGCTGACCATCAAAACAAAGGTACTCGTGTACCAAACTTGCGTCCTAAGCACCCTGCTGTATGGCTCAGAGACATGGACCACCTACTCCAAACATGAAAGATCCCTCAACTCCTTCCACCTGCGCTGCCTGCGCAAAATTCTCAAGATCAAGTGGCAAGACAGGATCTCAAATATCGAAGTTCTGAGCCGAGCCAACATTCCATCAACTCAGGCTCTCCTAGGCAAAAAAAGACTGCGGTGGCTTGGACATCTCCACCGTATGGAAAATGATCGCATCCCCAGACAAATTCTCTACGGGGAACTTGCTACTGGCAACCGACCCAGAGGTAGGCCACATCTGCGATTCAAAGACACTTGCAAGGTCACGATGAAAGCATTCAACATCGACCCCAATGAATGGGAGAACCCTGCAAATGATCGAAGCAGATGGAGACAAAAATTGCGCAGTGGCACGCTCGCAATAGACTTCAAGGCAAAAGAAACATACCTGACAAAACGACAGAGGCGGAATGAAAACACTCGCCAAAGTGAACCCAAAAGACTGACCTGCAATCACTGCCATCGCACTCTCGGGTCAAACATTGGTAGAATAAGCCACGAGAGAAGCTGTCAGTCAAAGTGAAAGTGAATATTCTAGCTGCTAAGACCGTCTGTAAAGACGCTAAAGGCCATATAGTATTACAATGTATTCTGAGCATGCTCACAAAAACACCTTACTTGTTTTTGCATCTTGAGTTATTTTTTTGTGGTCAGTTAATTGTGTGCACAATATTAAATCATTTTTGTGTTATTCATATGTCTGAGCTCGCCTGTTAGAAGTGTGAGTTTGATCATGTATCCTTTTTTGGATTTTTAAAAAATGCATCATGCCATGATTTATGATAGTCTTGACCACTGACAATAATTATCCTGAAAGAAAGATCCTTTTTCAGCTTTGGAAGCAAATGCCAACACTGACATGATCACATAGTTTTCATTTGATGATTGTTCACTTGTCTATTCTAAATGTTGTAGTCATGTGCATCATTATTTTACTAAATCCAACATGAATGGAAGGGAAATTTTGGAGACTTATCTTCCCAGATGAAACATCTGGCCGAAACTTAAGAATTTCTTTACCGTGACCTGTAGATTATCACAGAGATCAGTATGTGAAACGTGGTTTTTTTTTTGACATTCAAAAAGCTGGCCAAAGGAAAGAATCCATGAAAACTGATATTTGACTGTGCCTGTTTGACAGTTATTACTTACACTGTGACAGTGCTAATAAAATTAATGTTGTTCAAAACTTGGAACTGTAGCTATTTGTTCAGTGTCAACTTCTCATGCCCTGTAGCATCATGTAAATAGAATTTATATTTTGTTTAAAATGTGTTCTGTCGTCAGTTCAACAAATGTACATACATAAAATGAATGCCTATCGTTTTGGCACAATAACATCCCGTAACTCAGGAGCTGCATTAAAGTAACCAATGAAGAAACTGGATACTAGTTGCCAGAACAGAAATTTAACCAAAAAGTTTTGATGTGCCAGTCCTTGGGAAAGTTATATTTTGTCGAATTAGTTGAAGACATTTTTAAAAAGTTACACAATGGTTGCCTGTTAAGGTTCTTTTTATGTCAAAAATGCATGCTTCAAGCAACTAAGTCAGCAGACCATCGTGTGTGAGATAACCCAATCTAAACTTGATGATTACATCTCTCAAGCCAGTTTGCTATAAAATACCTGTATTATGTTGGTTTCCTGGGTCCAGTTTTGAGCTGGGACTAGCTCATCGTGGAACTGGTTTGCGAAATTCCGGTTGTGATCATTATACCTCACATGTTCTTCATGCTGTTGCCATTGTAAGCCACTCACTCACACTCACAGCACTGTACTCAGCAGCCATCTAAAAGTTTTCACTTTTCGACAATTCCACCCACCAACAATATCAAACATTGAAACAAGGGAGAAATTGTGTCAGTGCAGTAGGCAGAACTTGGCTGATCCCATTTTTTCTTTCTGTTCAACTTCATGGCCAAGTGTAAGGTGAAAAAACAACAAAAACATCGCCATTGACAGAAACGGACAGTTTGGCCCTTGTTCACACTTTGTTTTCACTACAATAGTCTGTGAATAATTCCCATTTTACTGCATAGTTAACAGGGGGACTTTTCACAAAATATTTAAGTGCCTGGAACTTGAATGACCTCATGCATGCATAATGGCCGAGATAGTACCACTTGAATTGATAAAGTGCATATTAATGTACCCCGCTACGATTCCGAGGTCATTATTTACATTGTTTGAACAGTCATCACAGCTATCATTATATTATTTACATTATTTAGACAGTCATCATCATTAACGTTGCATAAAGCGGCAGTCATCATCATATTCATTAATATCATCTTCCTTTGGCTTCAGGGAAAGTTTTTAATCTTATTTTAATCTTACCTAGCTTTCATGCCTGTATTTACCCATGACAGAGACCGCCAGTGAAGAATTAAAGAATAGGCGTATATGCGCTTAGACACGCCAACAGTCATTAACTGGCATTCCTGATCTGTCGTGGGCGTCGAGATGAAGTCTGTGGACAGAAAACATTGTAGGCCTGTGTGTATACTGCATGACTGGGGACGTTTGATTGGAATTACAGACATGCTGTTTTTTAAATACTTTTTTGTTTAATTCTCTTTCCAGTTGGTTAATGGCATGAGAACGGACAGCTGTGAAACATTTAAACGAGTTGCCTCCTTTAATATGGTGCCTAAGTCACATACCCCCCCCCCCTTTAAAATTGACAAGTATATAAATACAGCAAAATATTCTTCATGCAATGGCTGAAAACTTCAGCTCTTTCAATATGTCTTGCTCCAGTAATAATACTTCTGGGTTAATTTGCCTTTCACAGAAGACAGTAGACTCGCTGATCTGTAAGCGCTACTGTTATAACTACACTGTTTGTTTTGGAGTCCAGGTGGACTTCGGCATGGTATAGAACTAACCCCTTCAACTCAGGAAGTCTGAATTCACTTGGTCAGTGTCAGGTCTCAGGTTAAGGATTGCGGGCGTTGGTTACGTAAAGTGTACCGAACAAAGTAAACAAATTTCACCGAGAAAACTAGATGTTCACCCTTTATCATCATGAAACTGTAAAATTCTGGGCAGCCAATTCCCACCATATGGAGTTTCAATCCTCATTATCTCAAACGTAATTTACTGCAAAGTTCGCTCTTATGAGAGAAATGTTCACAAATACCATAAAACTTGCCACGAGATAAAGTGTTCCAATTTGCATTTGGCATGTTTACGTCGTTGCGATTCTTGGGTCGGATAGACCGACAGACAGAGAGATACATGAAGATAGATCAACTGAAGAATTTGCCATATCCAAGGTTATCGCACTGGACGGTAAGACCTATATTATTTTGCTGTACCAGAAATCATCAGTTTAAATACAAACAGTCCTTTTCGCATGTAAAAAGCCCAGAATCTAGATCGGCAAGACTAAATTTATTTTGGTAGAGGCTATTTGGGGTTTGTAAGCAACATACTCATAATTAGGATTTTGTTGTGTTACTAGGCCATGGTCGCGTCGTCAAAGAAAACTTTATTTTAGTCAGCAAGCCAAACTTATTTCGAAGACTGTCCCTAACACAGAAACTTTGCGGAAAATTGATGTACAAGCAAAAGCTAGTGTAGCCACTTTCTTAGCGCAAATCATCGGGTATTAGCCATATTGTTGTTTGTGCATTCTTTTGTTTTTGAGATAATGAGGATTGAAATTTGGTCGGCAAAAGGGATAAAGTGCACAAAACATTGCGTCGAAAACTTTTAACCGATTGGAATGACACTTATACAGTTGTAATGGTTTAGGAGCGAGAGAACCACTTTCAGAACAAAACCTCAAATTCAGCAAATATCGCTTACAACAATATGGCAAAGTAGTTTCTTTGAATTTTTAAATTTGGACTGGCCTCTCTTAGTTAATCCACTTATTATATTTCATGTAGTTGTACGATTCCCATTGCATAGATGCGGCTCTTTTATAAACAGTTGAGAAGTGGAAAATCAAAAACGTAATTTATTGCAAAGTTCGCTCTTATGAGAGAAATGTTCACAAATACCATAACTCATTATGTTTGTTTGTTTTTTTTGGTGTTTTTTTACCTGTTTTTTTTTTTTTTTAATTCTTTTAACACGTAAGCTTAGGCACCTTCGATTTTCAACATGCGGTAAAGCTGAAGACAGAAATTCGATACTGACTTTCTGAAGAACCATAGATTATTTCTCAGGTCAAATTGCAGATTTTTAATTTATCATTGAGCCATTTCATCTAGGTACCATATTAATTAAAAAGCTAAATATTATCGGAGGACACTTGTTCAGAAGCGGTGGATACATTCATGTTAATGTGATTACAAATGCTACAGGTCTTACAATTGAAGTTTTTTTGACGCATCTCTTGTAGGAAACCCCGTAATTACGCTCCAAACAAACTGCGAAGACAGACCAGGGCTATGAAACAACACCTCTCCTACGATTTTGGTGTCTTTTCTGTTGTCTGTAGTGACGAGGGTTTGGATTTTTTATTTATTTGTGTGTGGGGGGGGGGGGGGTACATATTTCCTACATGCGAAGTTGGTTAAGTTTTTGTCTTTGTAGTCCCAAAGGTATTCGGGAGACACTACATGTGTGGGGGAGGGGGGAGGGGGGGAGCATATTTCCTACTTATGAAGTGCAGAAGTTATGTGTCATTGTGACTTGAGAAACAGTTGGTTTCTTTTAACTTCTGATTTATTTTCCATCGTCCCCGGATGTGTGTAATACTTGATTCCCTGTACAATAGTTCATTTCCATGTTCAAATAATGTCAGTAGCTACATCAGTGGTTCTGAACCTTTTTCAGGCAATGGCCCTCTTAGGCTCCAAAGTTTCTTTCATGCCCCCCCTCCCCCACCCCCCCTCCCTTCTTGTCCCCTCTACCAATATTCAGACCCAACGGATACATTTCACAAGAAGACAGACTTCACACAAATTATGATGCTAAGTTATTCAAAGCTTTATTAATGACAATAGGTGTATTATTGGTCATTACAAAACAGAAAGCATTCTTTACCAAAATTAATGCACTGAAAGAAATGTGCCTTTCTGTTCAAAGTGGTAAGAAACTCCTCAGGTGGAGCGAGACAGGTGACGATCTTCAGAGTGGATTCTTTCATTAGATGTTTTGGTCTTTAACTTCCCGACATCTTACAGAACCCCGACCACACGGAGTTCATGATTTTCGGCATTCGTCACCCACCTTTTTTACGCTTGCTGTTGAACAAGTCACTGGTTGCCCTGTATTTGCCCCCAAATCTTCCTCCGTTCATGTTTTCTTCCCCCCCCCCTCCCCCAGAAATCAAAATCGGGGGGGGGGGGGCGCGATATCGCCCACGTTGAGAACCACTGTCCATACATATATATTTTTTGTAAAGCAAAGTTTACAGAGTTTGTGCAATGAAATTAATTTACATTCCACGAGATTCTATACATGGTTTCAGCAATGTCACGTGGATGTTTGGAGGGTCTGGCGAGGTCTCTCAATCCTGTAAATCCACGGCACACTTGAACTTGGGTTTGTTGGCTCGGAAGTTTTGCAGCGTGCATTGGGAAGGACGCCCTTTCTGTATACACTGTAGTCACGATCTTAATTGTCGACAGGTCATGTTGGCTACCCGGAATTAGAAACTTGTTAGCCCTCGTATTTACTTTTGCAGAGGGGTGTTTATTTGGGTGCAGCCATTTTACCTACACCAGGGTGAGTGGGCGATAATAAAGAGAAGCGTCCTGTCCAGTGGGCCCGCAGTTATAGAAACAGTTTTTTTTTTTGTTTTTTTTTTGTTAAAGAGTTTGAAGTGTTGATGGGATGCCAAAGCCATCCGTAAATAGGTAAATTCGAATTTGGCGATTCTTCCGGGTACGATCATGGCTCTTTAATGGTAGTGGATTCTTATTGCTCAGATTACGTTAATAATTAAGGCGGACGGGAGACGGGTCGGAAAGACAAACTGCATCATGTCCGAACGAGCGTCCGATCTAGATTTCTAAAAGGAAGTTCGAAGCGAGGCGCAAGCGGGTGATCCGCTTGTATCCGGATAACTTGATTAATCTGTTAAAGTGGATGTCCAAATCTAAATCTGGACCCCTTACACTATTACTCGGTGTCCCAGGTTTAGTTTTCTATGACTTCACACAATATAGAACCAAACCCTGCAGTTTCTGTACCACTGTTGAACATAGTAATCACCAACCTGCTGCTTAAAAAAAAAATATAATTAATTGATTCAGGTTGGCGCCCCTGATAACATAGCTACGTGTAACAGCTTTTTCTAAGCCACACTTCGGTCTATGTTACTGTAGTACAGTCAGCCTGTTTGTGTGTGCGTCCATCTGTTTGTCTCTCTCTCTGAACTGGGCCCCACCATGAGGGCATAGAGATGACATCTCATAATGTTCCTTGATGAGCTGTGCAGATAATCGACAGAAAGCTATAATTATACAGGGGCAATTTAGCGCACTTTCATTAAAATGTTGACGTACTTTGGGAAGGATAATTGACAGTCTTTTTACGCGAGTTTCGCAAATAGGCCTGAATTATGCTTAGTTTCCTGAGGCGTGAGGTCACAGGGATGAAGAAGAACTTAACAGTCGCATTGTTCTTTCAGCCTTGTGCTTTATTAAAATGGGCTTTCTTGGGTATGTTGGTTTATACCTGGAGACAGCTAATGACTAGTGTGTGCTTAATGAAGTTTTGACGGCCCGTAATATTGCAACATTGTGTAGAGGAGTCGCTTAATTTGCTAATCGTTGTAGTGGAAAATTAAGCGTCTGTTTCAGGAGAGCGATGATGCAGAAAACAGACTATTAATGTTGTTTTGGTTTTGTTTTTATTTGCTCTTTGTCACACCTGCTGTGTTTTTTGTGCCCATCTTCATTCGTTTGGCTAACTTTTAGAACAGTCTGTTTTCATCATTGGTGAGTAGTTAAGAATGAATAACTTCCTTTATTGTGAATTCTTTCAACTTCTTTATTTGATTCTCAATTACAAAAGGATGAAATCCTTTTCCACAAAACGAGTGGAATGCATAACATTTGAACTTAGGTACACAATCTTTGTGGTATAGGACTGAATATACATGGTTATGATAGAGCATGAGGGGATGATTGTCACAAATCCCAGACTGGGAGATGTAATAATTATAACAAGACAACAACCACGAACGAACAAGTATAACACTTAACAAAACAACCCATCAGACTCACACATTTATTAAACATAAGATAAAGATAGAATTGCAATGACATACATTATATTACTTAATTAAACTGCCGTCCACGGCCTTCTCCCGCAAGCACACTTCCTCGGGTCCACAACCCGGTAATTACTTCTGAAGACACTTCGGCCTCAGCCCTCCACTCAGGGTCTTAATGACACACTAGTATTCTTTCACACCACAGTCTCTCAATAGCGCCTCCCTATGGCAATAACACCTTAGCCTCCTATAGCACCTCACGTGGCCCTAGCACATTAATACTTCAATTCACATGAGTATCTCAATCGCACAATAATACATCCATGTCACAGTAGTACATCTTAATAGCACATTACAATCATATATACATCCCTGTCTGTGGCCAGACTGCCACGACTCATGTGCTGCGACTGTCCTACACGACAGCGTCACTCCTGGCCTATGTGTGGCCTTCGGCCCTATGCTGGCCTATCCCCCGTGCTCACCGTAGGCGGCGCTTCGGCCCGACCCCGGCACCTACAAAAATAACATTACATTGGTATAATACCATACCATTTCTAATCACTTCACCCCTCATTACAACTCATGAAGCGTACACACAATAGTTCACATTTCACTCACCAAACATCTTACGGTAACACCTCCACCGTATTACACCCTACTCACTCTCGCTACAAATCCATGAAGCTAACTTCCATCTATCGCTCATGGCGCACATTGCTATATACAGTATCAAGGACTTCCACATTCCTCACATATACTTATTTACATCATGGTCGTAGACGAATATAATACATCAATCATAATTATCAATCATCGTTCCACCTACCAGTCATCACTGGAAAACACTGTCACAATCTCCCGACTGTTCTCACTCACGTCCGTCCCCTAGGACCTTCTAACTTGCAGTGATAGTAGTACAGCGCTCTCGCCTCATGCAGACCCCCCCCCACTCACAACATGCACGCTTTTCATTACCCGTGGGCCGTGGGTTAACTTTACTCTACCCCCTTCCCCCGTAACTACTGATCCCAGCTCACCCGCTCGTGACAATGATATATCAGGTACATGGTGAATAGAGGTGTAGTAATAAAACAAACTCAAGTTGCACAATTTGGTTATGTTATCTATCCCCCCATCAAGTTCCAATGTTATGATGAGTTACGTGGAAAAGGATGATGGAGATCTCTGCAAAAGAGAGGGTGAGATGATGTTAGTATCATGAGGGATGCATTGTGGTTATGTAGGATTAATTGGATACATATCTATCTATCTCCCTTCCTAGGGGAAAGTTTTAGAGGGTACGAGTAAAACTGATGCTTGACTTAAGCTGGCACTGGGACTGGTTTCATAACGAGAAGAGTTGAAGTTATATATCACGGAATGGAACAAAAAGTAAGAGAGAAGGGAAACAACAAGAAAACAAAACAAAATCATCTATAACGTGAACTGAAAGATAATACTGGGTGTCGTGTAGACACATGAAAAATGTTTTTCGCAATATCGTTAGAAGTTAGTTTGTTTGCAACGCCGTGGCCGCAGAGGCTGCTGTTCTAAACGTCCAGGCGTGTTGTGGGGGAGAAGTCGTGTCAAAGCCCTGTGCAGGGTTTTATCAGGTTCCTTTGTGGGATTGGTACTGTTGGTGCCATTCGGCATTGTGGGAGGAGGTGCTGATGGCGGGAACGTAGGTGTCGGTGGAGGCTCATCTGCGTGATCAGGTTCTGCAGGTTGTGGTGCAACAGCTGGTGGGGCTGGGTCAAGAAGTTCATCCCTGGTATCATTTGCAGGGGTGTTAGACGAAGCTACGGGCGCCATTCCTTTGATAATGGAATCTGTCGCCCTGTGGAAGGGAGTAAATTTCCTCAGGTGCTGTCGGTTACGCAGTGTTACCCTTCCAGATCCATCAACACGTACAACATATTGGTGGAATTGGCGGACTTCAACAATGACACCAGTGCGTTCCCATTTTCGAGGGTGATTGCCAACCAGGTTCTGAATATAGACATGGTCCCCAACCCGTAGAGGTGGTAGGATTTGGGTATGCTCTGACCATTTCTCATGTTCCCTAGAGTGTCGTTTGGCCAAAGCTTTCTCTCTATGGACCAGAATCTCTTGCCAAGTGTCGTGAGGGCAGTATCGGCCCAATGGGATCGGGATTGGGTCTCTGATGGGTCTGCCGAAGAGGATGAGGGCAGGAGATGCCTTTGTCTCTGGGTCGATGGCATTTCTGTAAATGAGCATAGCTCGCTGAAATTTGTCAACATCCAGTGATCCAGTAGGGCCAGTGTTGTCTGTCAGCATGCGTTTCACCGTTTTGACTGCTATTTCAGCTCTGGAATTGCTGTGTGGGTTGGCAACAGATGTGAGTCTATGATGGACTCCCCAGGATGCAAGGAAATCGTGCGTCTTCCCCGCAGTGAATTGTGGCCCTCCATCTGATGTCAGTTCCTCTGGGATCCCATATGTGACAAATGTCTCTCGCAAGCGTTTGATCAAACCATCTGCTCCGGACTCGGACCTGTGCACAATTGGCCATGATGAGTATCTGTCTACAATTACAACATACTCTGAATTGTTGAAGGAAAAGTAGTCTGCACAAATCCTTTGGAACGGATAGTCTGGTGGAGTAATGTCACAGGGCGGTGGCATGGGGTTAGATTTTGCCATTCTGTGACACTGCGCACAGTTTTCCCTGGTTCTGGTGATGTCTGTGGTGATGTGCGGCCAGAAAACAGAGTCCGCTGCCCTTGCACACATAGCACCCACCCCTTGATGGGCTGCATGGAGGGCAGTGAGAATGCTTGGTCGCAGTGATGTTGGTATGACGATTCTATGGCCCATAAG
This sequence comes from Onchidella celtica, assembly GCA_963931925.1. NCBI lineage: Eukaryota > Metazoa > Mollusca > Gastropoda > Systellommatophora > Onchidiidae > Onchidella > Onchidella celtica. The sequence continues at coordinate 25,142,066 of OZ007577.1, forward strand.
GATCACACCATCAACACAATAAAGGCTGTCAGCATATCGCTGGAACGGGCGCAAGTCTGGGGGCAGATCCTGGTTTGTGTTTGTGAAGCCATCTTGGATAACTTCTGTAAGCAGCCTGAGAGTTGGATCACTGGCTGTGGCATCTTGGATCATGTTCCATGTGATGACATTGGAGACTGAATGCAGGGTGTCTGATGCTGCTGCAACTGTGGCATCATCCTCCGCAAGTGAATCTGCAACAACTTCCGGCAACTGCTTTGCATCCTCAGTTTTGGCTGGATAGCGGGAAGCAGCGTCTGGTCCCTTGTTCTTCACACCTGGGATATGAATGATTTTGAAGCTGAAGGCAAGGGTCTTTTCTTTCAAGTTGAGCAAACGCCTGTTGTCGATTTCTGTCAAGGACCTGTCATTTAAGATGCGAGACAGGGGTTTGTGGTCTGTGGCCACAATGAGGTTTGAACAGCCGAGGACATAGTATCGTGTCTGATTGAGGGCATAGGCTACAGCGAGGGCCTCCCCTTCAATTGGTGCATATCTGCTTTCAGCTGGCGTCGTGAATCTGCTGCCCACTAGACAAAGTTTCCAACCGTCCGTACAGCACACTGGTGTATTTTGTGGCACTGACAATGCTTTTGCTTCAGCAGGAATCCAATGCCATCCACGGACCAGTCAGTTGAGAGGCAAGTGGCCAGCGATGGATCAAACAGTCGGACACCCTCTTTCATTTCCTTGATGATCATTTCTTTGGACTGTTTGAACAGAGTGTCAAGCTCATCAGTCCACCGGAATTTCGTGGAGGGCTTCAGTAGATGCCTGAATGGTTTCATCTGTTGGGTCTTGGCAAAAGCGTAAGCTCCTTGGTTGACCAGGCCAAACCAAGCTCTGGCGCCTGAGATGTCAGTTGGTGTTGGGAAATGTTGGATTGATTCCAGGAATTTCATGCTGGGTTTTATGTTTGTGGGAGTGACAGTCAGGCCAGCAAACTCGACGGTGTCCTCAGCAAACTGGAACTTTCTTGGATTCAGAGTGATGCCATTGCGCGCGCACAGGTCTAGCCATTGGCACGTCTGGAAGAATGCCTCTGCTATTGAGTCAGCCCACATGCAGGTGTCATCCACACACTTGACCTTGTTTGGAAAATCCGCAATTATTGCATCAAAGCGCTGAGTGTAGCCATCTCCACTTGCCAGGAAGCCCTGTGGGGCGACCTTGTACCTGTAGCGGCCCCATGGTGTGATGAACGTTGTGATGTGCCTATCGGCTACATGGATGGGGACGGAGAGGTAACCATTCCATGCATCAGTCACGGTTTTCTTTGTATGTTGTGGGATGCGGTCAGCAAGATGAAAGGGACTTGATACATGGTGGGTCTGTCTGACTGAATGGCGATTCTGTGGTTGTAGGTCAACAGTCCTCCTTGGGGTGCCATCCGTTTTAGGCGTTATCACCATCCGTGAGCACCATGTCACAGGTGTGTTGGGACTGACTTTTTCCAGTACGCCTAATCTGACATCTCGTTCAAGATCGTTGAAGACTTTCTCCTGCCAGTGAATGGGTACTAGGGCGGGTTTGTGAACTGCAACCGGTCGGGCGTCAGGGTCCACATAGAGGCGTAGGGGTTCACAGTTCATCATAGGCAAAGGCTGATGTTCACAAACATTGAAAGTGGTGGCATTGTAGTAATTTATCAACCAATCTTTGAGAGCTGGTATGTTCTCCTTTGTTGCAGTCAGACCAGAGGGTAGTGCCGTGGGGATAGGGGGTGGTTCCTGGCCTCGACGAGGGCAAGAGCAATTTGGTTCCTGAGGGGTGTCGACGGAGGCAACAGAGTCACTGGGATGTGATGCCGGGATTTGTGGGAAGTTAGGTGGTAGGGCTCCAAGGGACACAAGTGCTTCTCTGCAAAGGAAGGCCTTCTCCATCCTGGCGGACACATACATAAGTTGTTTTGTCGATCTAATGGTCCCTGATGCATCTGTCACAGTCACCTGTGTTACAACAGCTCCTTCTACACCCAAATCTTCTCTGATCGCACCACGCATGATTAACTTGACGGGGATGATGTCTGCACTGTTGATCCCCATTGCTAAGGCAGAGCGCAGAGGGATGATGGAACTTTGACAACCAGAGTCAGCAATCATGGGCAATGCGATCTGTGACAGCCTCGAAGTCCCAGTCATGGGGAATCCCAGGATGGCATGGTCTTCAGGTACCAGGTTCAGTTGCACTGTCAAGACGGGATGTGGTTTGGATGGTCGAGCTATCCATTGTCCGTCAAAGACGTGGTGTTCCAGGGGTTTTGGTGACTGCGGGCGTTTGGGGTTTTCCATTGTGTAGGTGGTGCACAGTTGATCAAAGACGTATCCTGCAGTGTCATCTTCAACTTGAAGTGTTCTACTGTGCTTATCCTCCTTATGGTAACTGGATGGTGCGATTCTGTGGTGGGCGCCCTGGTTGCAAAACTTTGATGATTTGTCCCTGTGTCCCCATGTGCCGCATGTTGCGCACTTGCTGCACGAGAATGAGTAGTGACCTTTCACTGAACACCTGGTGCATGTGAAGGACCACGTCCTGCAATGTTTAGCTCTTGTGTTGCGGTCGTTCTTGGGTCCGTGGCTGGGCTCGCCACATGCCCAGCATTTTCTTCCGACAGGTGGGTGCGGTTTCTGTTGCGGTTGAGGGGAGTGGCTAATGGCACCAGAACAGTCACCTACGGACTCTTGGTTGCTTTGCCTTGTTCCTTTTGTGCAATGAAGGTGACCGTCTCCTCCAGTGTCCGGTCTGTCTTAGGGTCTCCCAAGAGGTATGATAGGATTTCTGGGTCTGCAATACCTCTGATCAGGTTGTCCTTGATCATCTCATCACTGTAGTCAAACGTGTGAGTGCAATTTGCTTCTTTGCACCGTGCAGTGTACTGACAAAGGGATGCCTGTCCTCTAAGGTTTGCCAGGAATGTTCGTACGCCTGTGCCTGGTGACTGCACCATCTTGTTGAGCTTCATGCGGTGAACCAGAGTGCTCTCTTCCTTGACAGCCAATCTGCGTATGGCGGCCAAGAGGTCTGTCTCCGGCATAGTTGACACATCTCCCCATGATGTCAGTGCGCAGGTCCTGGCTACAGCAATAGAAAAGGGCTGTGGGTATCATGCAGCTGGCGATTGTCATGCCTATTTTATACATATCCCATTGTCTCGTGAAGGCCGACCACTGGTCGGGGTCACATCCTAGGCCTATTAGTGCGTGGCCTTCGTAACTACATGGCCAAACACAATGCCGATATGCGGGTAAGTGACGTCACGGGATGCGGCGGTACCGTCTCAAGGCTGCGCTCTCTAGGCCAAGGCTACAGGAAACAAAGTTTGAATACCGGCACTATAACAATGCTTGTGTGTTGACTGCTGTTTCTTGTTTTTGTGTGGATTTATTAGACTTATTGTTATTCTCAAGATTGGATATTTGTTGTGTCGGTCTCACGTCTTCTCACGTCTTGGAGACCGCACACACAGTGACACTGGCATATTTATGTGGTCAGTACCCTCTTAACAGTTAACCTTGTCTTTGACTCCTCTCCACCTGTCCTAGGGTCGTTGTACATCGTGAGAAAGCAAGTTCGTTGTCCGTCTTTGTTCTTGTTTGACTATATATGTAGGATACCTGGAAGTCCCGTCAGTCGGTGTAGTAGACGTGTACCTGTGCAATGCCTATCTGTACAGTGTTCATTTATATGTGAAATTATTTATGTGTATAACGTATACCTATACAGTGACAGTAACTTTCATATCCGTAATAGACTTATGTGTGTCGATTCAATGTCAACTCTGTATACCATACAGAAGGACTTACGTTATTCTGTAATATTCTAAAAACCCCACGCACGACACCACAATATTCAATGTGAAAATGCCTAGAAAGTGCTGTGTTCCAGGTTGTAGAGGAAATTACGACGATGGTGAGAAAGTTTCTGTGTTTAAATTCCCGACTGAATCGACAAGGCGAGATCTATGGCTAAGTAAAATTCCTAGAGCTGACTTTACTCCTACATCTCAGTCTGTTGTGTGTGCTAAACACTTTAGTGATCAGTTCCTCATCCGATCTGATTCTGTTACAAGACCAGACGGAAGTGTTTTGACGGTGCAAAGATCAAAACCAAAACTTGGGGATGATGCTTACCCGTCAATTTTTCCAAATTGTCCATCGTATTTGTCTGACGAACCAGCTCCAAAAAGAAAAACACCGGAGGAAAGGCATAGGGAGGCCCAGCAAAGAGATGAGGAATCATTTTCTGATTGGTTAGAAAGTGACAAAATAGATACTTTTTCGGATTTTGGTAACAGTCTAAACAGTCATGTATCAGGGACCGTCTGGATTTATAGGCTACACAACAACGTTGAAAAACATGCCACTACCAGCACCAATTTATCCGACGAAAAGGAAAGTCCATACTGGAGTTTTTACAATTTACAAGATTTACTTAGCAGCAAGCCAGCTTTAGTTTCGGCAATTAGAGTACATTCTGACATGCACGTAGAGATTTTCACACAAGAGAATACAGGTATTGTTCAAGTTCCAAACACATCTTTGAAATGGCTCTTTGGTCAGCAATCTCCCCTTATCCTCACATCCTGGTCACAGTTTGATACAATGCTATCACACTTCGCCAGTGCCAGCGCCAAAGAGATGGATGTCAAACAGCAAATTCAAGTTTTTGTTGATGGCTTGCAGAATTTGTGCTTAGACGAACCAGCAGAAGAAACTGATGAGCACAGCGAAGACCAGGTTTTACCACTGAAAGACAAACTTTCCTTTTTGGTGGAACAGTTAAAGCTATTGTCTTCTCCGGTGAGACGATACTCATCTGAAACACTGCTTTGGGCTTTTCAAATTTTTGCAGCAGCCCCTAGAACCTATTCTATGTTAAGAAACTCTCATTTAACTCTACCACATACTTCATATTTGAAGAGACTTTCATCAGTATTTACTATTGGAAGCGGATTGACAGATGGAAGCGTTCACGAGGAATATTTGAAGCAAAAGTGTCAAAGTTTGAATGAGGGAGAGAGAATGGTAATTTTAATGTTAGACGAAATTCATGTCGCGCACCAAGTATCCTACAAAGAGGGAAAACTGGAAGGCACAGTCTCAAATTCTCTGTCTCAAGAAGCCAGCACAGCTCAAGTTTTCATGGTATCATCCCTATTACGCAAAAGTAAAGATGTTGTGGGAATTGTTCCTGTCAAAAATTTGACTACTGATTTGTTGTACGACATGCTTCTTGAGGTTCTGAAATTGCTCCACAGTATAGGATATTCTGTTGTATGCGTGATCTCAGACAACAACAGAGTAAATCGTAATGCATTTACCAAAATGTGTGGAGGAGAACTGAAGCTTTCTACACAGAATCCCTTCAGCAGTTCTGAGAAATTGTTCTTTCTGTTTGATACTGTGCATATATTTAAATGTATCAGAAATAACTGGCTTGCTCAGAAAGATGTGGAGAAAACATTCCAGTTTCCTTCATTTGAAAGTTCTGCCTGTACTGAAATTATGAAAGCATCATTTTCTCATTTAAGAAAGTTGCATTCTGCTGAAAAGTCGACTGCACTAAAACTGGCACCGGCACTGAACCAAAAGGCTTTGTATCCAACAGCTACTGAAAAGCAGAACGTCAAATTGATGCTTAAAAGTTTTTGATCAACGAAATATTTTTGCCTTACAGCATTTTGAGAAGCACTGGCAGGAAGATACACGAGGCACTAGAGAATTTCTAGACATAATTCTACGTCTGTGGAACATAGTTAATGTTAAACATCCATACAAAGCTAAGAGACTCAGGAATGACGACTTTAAAGTAATAACCTCCATCTCTGATATGAACATGCAGTAGCCTATATGAAGAAAGCAGTTGAATGGCTTCAGGAGTGGCAGAAGTTAAATCTGAAACCAAGAGAAGGCACTATATCGAACGAGACAATGACTGCTCTGGATCATACACTGAGAGGCTTACAAGAAATTTCTTCCTACCTGTTAGATGAAAAAAAGTTCAAATGTATTTTACTTGGCAAGTTCCAAACTGACAACCTTGAATTTAGATTTAGTCAGTACAGACAAATGAGTGGATGTAACTTCCACGTGTCGGTCCAACAGTTACTTGAAGGAGAAAAAAATCTCAAGCTAATTAGCGTCCTAAAACTGGTTTCAGCGTCCAAAGGGACTTTAACACTCAAAGATGTCACTGAACCTCTGGAGGAAACGGTTACCCAACTGAAAGATTCTTCAGTTCAACAGTATATAGAGTTTCTGCCATTGATCCCCGACTGTGAGAACGTCGAATTAACAGAGAAACAACAAAAAGCTTTAGTATTTGTGTCAGGTTATGCAGTCTCCAAAGTACTGCCGCGCACCAACTGTGACGACTGCAAGAACGAGTTAAGACTAGACAAAACGCTTCATGTGGAGGGGACTGATGATTGTTACACCTATTTGTCTGCTCTAGACAGAGGAGGTTTAGTGTGGCCGTCTGATCTTGCCGTGTCAATTATTACAGAAGCTTTCAAAGTTTTTCAAGTTCTGGTTGGAAAAGATGACAGTGAGAATAAATTTCTGCAGACCACAAACCACAGAATAATTCTTTTGCAATTGTCCCTGCGAAGAGTTATGGATCTGGAATTATGTCAAGGAAAATGTGAAGAATGCGGGGTTCTTTATGAAGAGGTGGCTGCCAAATGTATCAAACCAGTGGTAAATATTTTCCTGAACAATTATTCTAAAAGCTTCTGTGACCAGGCGTCATCTGCAAATACTTCAAGAAAAGTGAAGACGTTCACCAAAAGGATTTAGTTCTATCCGTCTGAGCAGCTCCTTATGTCCAGCTAAGGTAAAGCATCTTAGACTGTTCATCACCTTTTTGTGGTCGAATTTTAAGACTTGCAGATCTACAGTGTAAACATTCTTTCATCTTAAGGCACATGCATGCTACATCTTGCTTTGAGTAATACGACAACACAAGTACCGGTACGTTACACATTACGTTGGTACACTGATATATCAGGTTATCAAAACACCTCTGCCGAAAGCCGAGCATCGCCGCTTGCTGTGACGTCACGCGCCCGCTGTGTTTGGCCATGTAGTTACGAAGGCCACGATTAGTGGCGGTTCCAATTTGAGCTTGGACTTGGATTGTTGTGTTGATTGAGGCACGTATTTGTCATGCATTTGAAGTGCGGTCGTCAAAGTGTCATCAAGATCCTGGGATTGCCACTCACAGCCGTCGACTGGGCATGTGAGGCGAGGCATGGTGAAGAAATTCCGAGTTCTTATTTACTATGGCGGTGCAGAAAGGGACTTCGTGCTTGGCTGATGATGTGAAGTGGATTTACCGTCGGACTAAATAGATCTCCATCATAGTTAAGAATGAATAACGTCCTTTATTGTGAATTCTTTCAACTTCTTTATTTGATTCTCAATTACAAAAGGATGATGGAGATCTCTGCAAAAGAGAGGGTGAGATGATGTTAGTATCATGAGGGATGCATTGTGGTTATGTAGGATTAATTGGATACATATCTATCTAGTGAGGAGGACATAACACAGTCTATCTATCTATCTATCTATCTATCTATCTATCTATCTATCTATCTATCTATCTATCTATCTATCTATCTATCTACACAGTCTGTCTATCTATCTATCTATCTATCTATCTATCTATCTATCTATCTATCTATCTATCTATCTATCTATCTATCTATCTATCTGTCTATTTGTCTGTCTGTCTGTCTGTTTGTCTGCCTGTCTACATTCTGTCTGTCTGTCAGTCAGTCAGTCTGTCTATCTATCTATCTATCTATCTATCTATCGACCCCTCTCCCCCCTGCGTGTGAAAATAAATCTGTAAGGATAGGGTGTGTGTATGTGTTTGTGTATGAGAAAAAGAGAGCAAATAGGCATTACAGGGGAAGAAGGGCGCAAGTGGTATGTGTGTGTCGGGGTTGGGCGTCTCGTGTCTAGAGCAGGAACTTAAGTGGTCGCGAAGCCAAAAAATCCATGTATGGGATGCTTTTTTAGGTACCGTTTGTCATTTTAGAACTTCTAGGCAGATTGAGGGGGGCGAGGCGTGCAATTTGGTTTCTGCAATGTCACCCAGAGCGTGACCGTCTTGATGGGTCATGACCGTCGTGGAGAGGGGCATGAAGTAATTTGACACAAGACTTATCATTCTGTGTAACTGAGTGATCATGATGTTCGTATCTCTCTCTGAATTTGGCATTTCATGCTTTTGTGACGCGGCGTTCCTCTTGACCTCGCGACCGGGATGGCTGGACGTGGAATTAGTTGAAATCGAGATGTCCACATTTATGTAGACACTGAATTGCTGTGTTTCAGTTGAAAGTTTTTTTGTTTTTTTTGTAGATGCCTCATCCACCTACATGTACTATGCTGTTGTACTGTGTGCATCTGTGTGTCCGTCTGTCCGTCCTTTATTTCATGACTTTACTCCTCATTCCAGGCCTATCGTTTGGTTTATAAACTTTTCTATCCGTCAGTCAGTCATTTTCTCAGTCACTCCATCCACCTTCAAGTTGATCAAGTCACTCCAATTCTAGCACACCCCCCGCCGTCCCCATAAACGGATGACAATGATAAGAACAAGCACTTAATTATGGTAAGAAATTATGTTTTGTCTAGCGTTGGTGGCCAATCATGAAACACTGTAATCGCGCAAATGTATAAATATAAAAATGTTTACCTAAATAATACATGTATTATTATGATTAGTCAATATAAATTATATATTGATTAATTCAGTACAGAATTTCAAATTTTCATTACCCATTTTCATTATTTAAAATAAGGTAAACATTAAAAAAAAAAAAAAAAAAAAAAACAAGATTTCTCCAATCCTGTATAATTGGGTCCTTTGCATTTGCACGGTTTCGTGATAGATCCATCATTGCCTGACTTATCCAGAGCTCCACATGGCAAAGCCTAACAGTTCTGTCCAACGTGAGCATCAGGACTTCAGCATGCACTTCCTATTGGCTGAGTGAGTGATACTAGAGATTTGTCCTTAACGCAGAGTGGGCTGGGAACAAGGTTGAGTACATTTGTTCTTGGGACTTTCTATACTAGTAGTGCGTGTTTTTGTTTGTTTGTTTGTTTGTTTGTTTGTGTGTGTGTGTCTGTTTATGTTTTTCTGTTTGTTTTTGTTGTCGGTTGAGGGAGTTGGAAATCAAAACGCTACCAGTGTTAGGTTTATGCCATTCTTGTTTCAGATGCCTGCGATTTTCAAGACTTTAAAGCAGAAAGTGGTTTTGGATATGGACTTTCTGTATGGCTAAATCATTATTAGGAGTAAATAACTATCTATCTATCTATCTGTCTGTCTATCTATCTATCTATCTATCTATCTATCTATCTATCTATCTATCTATCTATCTATCTATCTATCTATCTATCTATCTATCTATCTATCTGTCTGTCTGTCTGTCTGTCTGTCTGTCTGTCTGCTTATGTATCAATCTATTGGTCTGTCTATCTGCCTGCCTGCCTCTGTCTGTCTGTACATCTGCACATCTATCTGTCTGTCCGTTTGGATTTTCAACTCCCGAATGATCGGAAATAGCGGTTCATTAAGATCCATCACTGCCTACAATCATCATTAGCGACTCTTGTCAGTACAATAATATGTCTAGCTAATTGTAGGAACTGTCATTACGGCTCACTTGGCATCGTTCGGGTATTTCTTCTTTTGATTTCAGGTCTCTACGGCGTCCGTTATTATGTGGGTTATAATATTTGATATGATTTAATATCACTGTACTCAACATTTGGCTGTTTTCATTATTTTTTTGAAAGGCGCGCCAACTTTGAAGCTCAATTTCCGAAAGCGGTAGAAGTGTCATTAGAAAGTCAACAAATAGAAAATACTATGTCATGTTCATTGTTCTGGTATGGCTCACCATGTAATAGGACTGTTTGCTGGGTGTGTGTGGGAGACGGAGGGGGGGGGGCGTAGTCTAATTACAAAGCCGAAAAGAGAACATATTTAGTTGTGTTCACTGCTCATCTATAGCATACTACATGTATGTGGAATAGGACTCAAACAACGCCCATGTAAAATATTAGAGCCTCTCTCAAAAGTGGAGTCAAGGGGATATAGAAAACTTGTTTTCTGGGCTGACGACATGGTCCGAAATAAGGACAGCTGGCAGGAGAAATATGAATAGATCTAGTCCTGTGATAACTGACGGTGACACTGTCACGCTTGCCCAAGTAGGAGTGGTCACGACATCTGATGAAACAGTGTCATTGTCAGCAAATCGGTGTTTCGCTTTTCTTAGGTGAATCTTTAGCCTATGCTTGCACCGGCTGAATTTGATCGACCTGCTAGTTGGATGGCGACTGCTGGGACAGCTGGTTTCAGTAAGACTGGATCTTGTTGGAACTCAATGTCGTGACGTCACCAGCCAACTAATGGGATCTCATTGGAACTCCATGTCGTGGCGTCACCAGTCCACTAGTTGATCTCCTTGGAACTCCATGTCGTGACGTCACCAGCCAACTAATGGGATCTCATTGGAACTCCATGTCGTGACATCACCAGCCAACTAATGGGATCTCATTGGAACTCCATGTCGGGACGTCATCAGTCCACTAGTTGATCTCGTTGGAACTCCATGTCGTGACGTCACCAGCCAACTAATGGCATCTCAGGATATATATGACAAGAATGGCTGTTTATGTTTATATATCAGGAGTATTCAGCATATCCTATCTATCTATCTATATATCTATCTATCTGTCTGTCCGTCCGTCCGTCCATCCATCTTCTATGTGCTTGTGTTTGTCTGCCTGTAATTACGTCTTTCTTTGTACCTAATTGTCAGTCTTTCAGTTTTTCTGTCCATCAGTTTTTGTGCCCATTGATTTTTCTCTCTTCGCATCTCTTACTTTCTCTCTCTTCCCTGCATCTCTCCATCTTTTGTGTGTCTGTCTCCCACCGTCTTTACCCTTTCCCCCTCTCTCGCCCTTCTATCTCCCTCTCTCACTCACACACACACGTGCGTGAAACTATGTTCATGTATCTATCGTTCTGTCTACTAACTGTATTTATGTGGATGTACAAAATAGGCGCCAATGCACCAAAACCAAACAGGGTATGATCATACAAGAATTACACATTTCTATAATAGTTCAGCTAAATATAGCACATAATAATATAAGTTTGCAATGCCCGAGGCGTCCCCATTCTTAGCCCCAGACATTAAACCATTAAGTGCATTGCCAGCGACCCGGGGAAAGTTCTATAAAAGCGCGTTTTTTTTTTTTTACACCTGCGCGACCGCAGACACTGAACGTGTCAATTTAGAACGACTCAAAAGTCAATGCAAAGAAACGCTAGCCCTATGCACTGTGGGGAGAGAAGACGCAGTTAATTTCTTATTAGATCTATGTCAGTAGCGGTTTGTGAATGCTTTACTATATCGACACTGCATTGCCATAGAATATTTTCGCTGAGCAATCAAGTTTTACGTTTTACTTCATCGTTGTTGTTTTTTTGTGTTTTGTAAACGTGTGATCAGAACAGGTATGTAAAGTTCTCGGCTAGACAGTTTTTTGTGGGTTTTTTTTTTCAGGAGGGCGGGAGTGTGTGTGTGTGTGTGCCTAGTAGCATTTAGTCACTGCTCTACGCAAGTGGCATAAGTCATTTTTGACACTTTTGAGATATTAGGCAAAACAACGTTTCTTTTTCCTGTCATTTGGTGTCTTACGCCATTATGATTCTGTCGGATTATTGCATTTTCCTATTGGCACATTTCATTTTCTATTATATCTGATAGCCCTCTTGCTCAGGAATGCGATGTACCGTCAGTTGCCGGTCTTTTGGCATAAGTCTGACATGTGCCATTATCATAATTATTAGAGCAGTGACAGTTTTTAGAGAGGGTACATATTATAATATATTGTGTGCTTGGTCGAGTGTGAGTTGCATACTGGCATGTTAAGGTTAGCCAAAATAGAGAAAGAAAATACAAGAACAAACCATTTTGTCTGTCTGTCGGGTCATCCTGATCTTTCGTCTGTCTGTTTATTGGAGAAACAAATCTAAACTTTCTTCTTGCTGCTGTGGCGTGTATGTTTGTTTGTTTCTGTTTCCAAAATCATTTCATTCTTTTAAAGTTACTTGTCCGATCTCTGCTTCAAGAATCATCGCAGGTCGTTGACGGGCGCATCTGGGAAGGTCTCCTGCTCTTTCATTCTGTCATATTCTGCGTATAGACTGTTTTTTATTTTCGCACAATGTCGCTGTTGCCGTGTCCACGTCCTTTCTCTGAACTTAGACTCAGACTTGAAGAATCAGTACGCACTGATCAGATAATTATGTTTTAGCTTTGCTTAGTTGTGTTTACTTATAAATTTATTTTATATACAACATACAGGCATACAGGGTGCCCCCCCCCCTTCTCTCCTACAACAACAACAAAAAAATGGATCTATAGGCAAAAGTGTATTTAAAAGTTGGTAAAAAAAAATGTAAATGTTCAAATTAACAGTCTTTGACTTGGCGACATCTGTGTATACTCTGAACACCAGAAAGTTTTTGAACGACCACTACTATCACACCGCCGATCATATGCGCTGCCTGTTTTCTAAAACATAATTAAACACTTTTCCAACAGTGGCATGTTGTTATTGGTCGCATGTCAGGATGGTTTCTATTGAATTCGGCAGCAATAATTATGTGGGCCTTGTTTTATGAGATTTCTGCACCATTTATCAACACTGAACTTCTTTTCGGGACATCCTGTCTTGCATATATGTCAAAACGAGTTCAATGCGATCTTCTTTAAGTAGTGTCCGGGCCATCGTGGATTTGAAATCAGAATCAATGTTTTAATTTTCACACGAGAAAAAATGCCAAAGGATCCAGACTTTTCGGACACCCTGTGTATCGTATTATAAATCATAACGTCGTAATGTCATGACAGTGATGGGTGGGATCGATCTAGGTCGTAGCTGCTCTGCCAGTGTTGATAAGTCGCAAAACCCAAACAAAAATGTTTGAGAAACGCTGGTCTAGACGAATATTTCCACTCAGATTTAATGCCACATCAGCAGTTGGGGCGCCCAGACTTGGTTGAGGCGAATACGCGGTCTGTTTTCTTCCATTATTTCCATGTCAAGTGATCTCACGTGCAGTCTAAAAACAGACGTCAGCTCGTCACCACACGATCTTGCGGCGAGGCGATAGTTCGTGTGTTGTTATGTATAAAGGACAGTCTGGTCGCTAGCGCAGTGAGAAGTACGGATACTCTTGGTCACAAACGAGATTCGTGCTGGATGCTTGGTGCATCTATTTATTTTAGCGCCTAAAGACATTTCATTCTTACTTCCTAACATCTTTCTCTTCTCTGTCTTTCTTCTTCTGCTCCGCTCCTCACTGTCTCTCTCTCTCTCTCCCCCCCTCTCTTTTTCTGCCAGTATCTTCTCTCCCCCTCCCCCTTTCCATGTTTCCCCTCCCCCCTCTATGTATATATTCTCTCCTCCCGTCCCTCCACCCCCCCCCCTCAACAGGAACAAAACCTGCACGTAAATCACGCACCGACGAGTTCCATTCTTCCACCATACAACTTGACATCATTGTCATCCTTCAGCTGAACTGAAGGGATAGTTCTATACCACATACTTAAGTTTACCAGGTCTCTTAAAGCAAATTGTACACATATTTGGTTGTACATCAGTAAATAAATGTGAGAAACTGGGCTTACGGTAAAAGACCGAATTTCTGAGAAATCCCTTACAAATGGAGAAAAAAATGATTGTTCTATGGAAACTGAGATTTGCTTTATATCCTGAAATATTAAGTCTTTTTATTTTTTTCATTCAGTAAACATTTTTTCTTGAAATCGTCTTAAAATATTTTATTTTGATTGTTTAAAGCGGTATAATAAAGTCACCTTAAGCCCGACTTTGTCAGATCCACTTACTATTATGTTCTGTGCAAAGTAGCAGTACGTTATAACAGGACTGTTGTCATTAGAGTGAGGCAGAAGCTTTGAGGGCTTGGAGCCCTGTGTCATGAAAGCAAAATACCCTTTGCTCAGCATCCCAGTTTTAGTTTTATTTGACCCAGGCGCGAACTAAGCCTTTCAAGTGTCTCCATAGTTATCAGACGAGTGACAACACAATCGAACCCAATTCCTTGTCTGTGCGTGCTCAGTTACTGTGTCAGATGTGCAACTCTCCAGAAGGGTGAGCGTGTGGACATGAACTTCACAAAAAGGCTGGGGGAATACCGACGTCCTGAAAGCGGATCGAAACCTTGTGAGAAAATACACCCATTGTCTTTCGTCTACTCACAGCCTGGCTTGTGTTTGTCACGGGTCTTCGCTGTTTACATGGGGAAAGTTGACCCACATCCGAGTTGGAAACAAGAGGAATAACTGCTGGCTGCGCCGCAGTATGACCAGTTTGTTCGCTCCCTTTCTTTTGTTCACACTCTTGTTTTTGTCCTCGATTTCGTCTTCGTTGGATTCAGTCTTGAAAGTGTTTTTTTCTCTATCTATCTATCTATCTATCTATCTATCTATCTATCTATCTATCTATCTATCTATCTATCTATCTATCTATCTGTCTTTCTGTCTATCTATCTGCGCTAAGTATCAAGACCCATGTTTGCAGAGAAGCGAACAAACACAGCCGAGCGCAATAATCTGCCATACTTGTATGGGCATGTCTATTGCTCTTTTCACTTCGCAAGTAGGGGATTAACGTCTTTGTTCTTTGGCAAGTGGACATTTTTTTTTCTGGTTTTGTTTCTTGTTTCATTGTTTTCGATTTTGTGTTGCACCTGGATGTAACTGACTTATGGCTGGCCCTGTCAAGAAAAAAAAAAATCTCTGACGCATTAACTCAACTGCAATTTTTTGTTGTTGTTTTTTTGCCAAATATTTAGTAACTGCATGAGAGAATTTTATTTATTTTTTCCTGTTGGTTAAGAGGGGTACAATGTTTCAAATGTTTTTTGGACAGGCTACCAATGTATTTGAAAAAGGAATACAGTTCAAATTAGGCTTTTTTTTTTGTTTTTTTTGTTCTCTTATAGAATTAGATCTTTTGCACCTATGCGATTTCGCGAGAGAACAAATGATATTCAAATCCTCTGAAACATCAAAAAATTGATGTAGAATTGTCAGTCAAATAAGTGCAAAAACATTAAATTATTCATCTCTGAAACTTGTTTATAAAAAAAAAAAAGTCAGAAACTGTTCCAAACAGATAAGACGAGTTGCACTGCTGTGGGTGCAGTGGCGGATCTATTGTGGAACTAATGAAGCATAAGCTTTAGGGGCCCCGAAGAAATTGTTTTTATTAAGTGAATTTTGAAATGTTGCCCTGTTGTTGCTGATTGAGAAGGAGTCCCCATAAAAGTTTAAGCTTCAGGGTCCCAAAAATATAGATCCGCCACTGTCCGGGTGAAACGTGATTCCTTTCAAGGTGGATGGAGCACTAAACACAGAATGTCAACTTTAAGCAAAATATTCCATTTACGTTACAGGACTTGGTTGAATTCACACGTTTAGAAAACAGCTGGTGTGCATTCGGGCATTTCAGCTGTTGTTCAATAGAGTGAAAAAGAATGTCCGTGACACGATTTTTAAAAAAAAGTCTTTGTACATTTTCTGTCCCGTTGGACGTTTTTATCTTTGCAAGTGTCGGCTGGTTGCAAAACTGAAGAGAAAGAAACGCTTTTTGTATGCGCTGTATAAAAGTAAAATGATGGATGTTTGTTTGAATGTTCAGGCAGGTGTAGATAGAAGACGTCGGGTAGGTACGTTGCAGAGCAGAGGAATGTTATGAAGTTATTTATACACTGTATTCAGTGTTCTATCCGTTTTTCTGTCTGTCTATCTTTGTCTTTCAGTGTATCCATCTCTCTCTTTCTGTGTGTCTGTCTATCTGTCTGTCTGTCAGTCTGCCCGCCCGTCCGTCGCGTCTATCTATCTATCTATCTATCTATCTATCTATCTATCTATCTATATCTTAGCATGTTGATCTAACCGCGCCCATGCCATCTAACGTTACTGTCAAAAAAAAAAAATGCCCTAGTTATTTACACTTTCATGAATAGCTTTCTGTGAGTGTCGTCAGCCATCGCCTGTCAGTTCTTGAGAAAGTACGATCACCATGTTATATCAAATGTCGCCGCTTCAGCCCGATGTCAAGGGCAGCTACAATCAGGTATTCCCTTCCCCCTCCCCCCTTTCCACTCCCGTTGATCTACCTACGGTGGGCATAGGCAACCTTTCATAATGAATAATAGGGCCAGCCCCGACATGAAAAGGATGCAAACGGCCGGGTATTCTCACCTCAATGAACCTCTTTCTGTAACAGTAATTGAAATATGTTCTTTATTAGGATGTAGTTTTTAAAGATAACATTTTGTGTGTGTGTGTGATTTAGGATGAGGGGTGTGTGAGTGTAATACAGGTATTTATTATTATTATTTTTTTTATTACTATAGTTCAATGACCGGTGTGTAAAAGTAATTTTCAGTCAACCCAAGGGGCTGTACTGTTTGGCGGGCCGGATCCCGAGGGCCACCGTTTGCCCATCTCTGACCTGTGTGGGAAGTGTTACATCAGACAGAATTAGTTATACGCCCTGCCTAATTTTTACCTAGACTCCAACAGCAAACCGTGTAACTATGTAAAAAAGATCAGTTAGTATTCTCTCTTCCGTGTGTTGTTATGTTAGAGAAATATAAAACGCCTTATGAGAGCTGAAGTTTTCAGAGTAATATCCGTGAATGGTGTGACTCAGAAATCACCATTTGTTTGAATATTTCAGCGTAAGCGGTGACTTGAGGACGAGATAGAACCACGCCCTCCATCCAGTTTGTTACAATGTTTCTGTAACCCGGATCCTGTCTGAGTGGTCATTACCAGGAAATGGTCCTAGCAGGAAACGTCTTGTATGGGAGTGATTATGCATTAATTATTATGGCATGGAGACTACAGAATGAAAATGTTGGTGTGCTTTTCCGTGTTCCCTCAGGTACGCTGATGTTGGCAGTCGCAGTCGATAATATTATGCGAGCCATATTTTGGGATTTAGATTGGATTTGATCACTATGCTGCTGTATTTTTTAAAGTTATTTAGGCATCATTTTATTCATGAAACGTATTCGTCGGTCAACTGTTGGAACCTCAAGGGCGCTTTTTGTTGTTGTTGTTTTCGAGGTTACCCACTTTAAGGGTGCCCTGTGGGCAATCAGGTTGGTTTGCAAAGACGGGTGTTTGCCCTTGACCATAGACAGTGCGTTCCCACCTCTAAACGAGGGTGTTCCAGGCTCACCAATCCAGTACGAATGTCCTCAAAGGGCAATGTTGACGTAGTCGTGGGTAAATAAGATACATGTACAGTGAACGACCGGTTAAGTTCAGTGGGTTGTGAAAGGGCGCAGTTGGAAATGTACGGCATTGCGTTATACAATCCCCGAGTCTGGCTTTTCCAGCATGTTCTGTTTGTTTACCTGTCTGTCGACTTGTGGCTACAGGGGTGTAAATTTTCTACTCGTCAAATTGTATGTCTGAAGATTTGCTGATCAGGCCGCTGATTCATTCACTTGCAACTTATCAATAAATGAAGTATAGATCTAATATAGTTCTATCTATATCAAGCCTAAATTCACCGAGTCTCCAAACGGCGGGGTAGCTGTGCATATATCAGCGAGTGGGCTGTCCTCTACCCAAAGCACATTTTAAGCGAGGACTGTTAATCATTGAAATGAGACACCTTGAAAGTTTCCACTTGTACCATGCGAAACAAACACGTTTTATTGAGTATTGCAACTTCAACTTTTATTGCTTGTGATTTTGGGCACAATATAGAACTTTACCGATGACAGAGAATGAGGGGGAAAGGGGGAGGGGCGAAAGAGAGCAAGCAGACAAACGGACAGACAAAGGCCGAGTTATAAATATGGCGTTTATACAAGCCTTTCGCCGATACAGGAGATATCAGATCTGTACCCTCATTTTGATTACAGATTGTAAAGCTCAATGGCTGTTTAATTTTATGATGGTCTGAGCTTTTTTGTTTTTTGTTGTTTTTTTGTCTGAAGGGCACTTAGGTCTTGGCAAGCATACCTTGTTGACGTTTAAACCAGGCGGGGGGAGTGTGCAGGATAAAAAAAAACCAATATAAATCCAGGAAAATGCTGAAGAGCCGAAAATGAAGATAAGCATCAAAAGATGGAAAGAAAGGGGAAGGGGAAAGATGGCTGACAGACGGATAGACATGATCCCCAAGTAAATGTACATGTAATTAGAAAACAAAACAAAAACTGCAGACCCATTTCATTGGGCGGACAATAAACAAAAATTAAAAACAAAAACAAACCAAAAACGGGACGGCACAGTTCTGACTGAACTGATAAGGATGGCAGATTTACAAGCTTCATGATCATTGTCGAGTCACAGAAACAAAAGCACTGCCTGTCTGAAGGACGGGGCATTGCCTAGTGTCAGAATTGGGGCGTCAACCTCCCCTCTCCCTCCGTCTTGCCCTCTCCTGTCTCTCTCTCAACTCTCTACCCCCCCCCCCCCCGGCAACCTTCGAACCCTCGAGTCTTATTCTCCCAAAGCTTCGCTGATCACAGTGGACGTTTCTGAGATCTCCACGTTAGCTTTACCAAGATTTATCCTTGCACTTAGCCATATAAAACTCAGACCTTAGCTACAAACTCATGTGGACAAAGTTTGAATATCTTGTAATACAACATTTACACGGCGATTATCCCTGGGTCTCTGTCATTGTTGACGACGTCATTTTTTTTTTTTTTGTTCTGACTGACCGCTGCTCGATGGACACAGAATGGTTGACCGCGTGCTGATTACAGGTCCGCTTCACAGGCGTGCTACCCTGGAATGTTGTCTAATATTACCACATGTAGCCATTCAGCTACCAGGTTGTACGCACTGACATAGTGACAAGTTAGTCACATTTTTGTGCACGGTGCCAACTTAGCGTTGATTCCAAGTCTGAGAATATTGATCGTTTTACAGTAGTGAGAGCTTGACAGAAAAGGTTAGTCCAGACAGATTGGGTTAGAGCATTTTTCTGTGGTGTGTATGGTTGGAATTTCCGAAAGTTGAGTGTAGAACGAATTTTGACTATCTTGGATCAGCGTCTTCGCAGGCAACAGTGTTGACGGCTGTAAGGTTTCTTTTTATTTTTGGGTCAAGAGAGAACACACGGGTTCTGCAGGCAATTTGTCTTCATTGAGATTTCCAGCCGTTTCGTATTGTTTTTAATCTCGGCTCACGGACCGACTGCGGAAGAAACATCCTCGTCAGAATATTATTATTTAGATTGCAGATTGGTGGTCTGGACTATCGAGGTTTAAAACGGTTGTATTTTTAGGAGTAAACATGGTAAATTTTGATTTCTAAGCCTTTCGACGTAATTGCTATTGATTCCGGAAATTCGATGATGTGGTTAAGACTGTGATATGATAAAAACGGTATTCTTGATACCAGGTGTGCACTGAGCATCTGCAATAAACAGGCGAGTGGTTGATGGGTCCATCTAGTATGGTCTCCTTCTGTCCTATCATTCTACGCTGTTGTCTACCGTCTTTGCTTCTTCCTAACACAATTATGACGGCCATTATCATGTCGACGTGTTTTCCCCGTACTCGAAACACAGATAAGTATATTGGGCATTCTGGTTCACAAAACTGTAGCCAGGAGTCCAGTGTTATGTGGTGGCTTTTCGCGAAAAGGCTCGTGAAGTGCATGTAGAATTTCATGAAGGCAGTTCGTGATGTTTTCTGCAAACTCAAACTCAGACACTGAATAGTGAGAGATAATTGGACTTTCTGGCTCGCATAATTTAGTCACAAGCCATTGTTGTGTGTTTAGTTGTTTCGTGAGTATGCAGACGTTCGTCAAGGTAGCAGCAAGTGTTTCTACGGAGACTTTGGGTCGAAGCTCTTTCATGCTTTATTTCTGTAGGGCGACTGTCATGTCCTAATTCGAACAGCAAGTACATGGCTATAACATGTAATGATTACTCCCTTGTATAAATCATTATGATCTGGCTGAACACTAAGGACATGGCCATAACATGTAAGGATTACTCCCTAGTATAACTCATGATATGGGCGTTCAGCAAACTAGGTATTACCTTTAAATGGTCACCATTGAGCAAGAGTAGGCCATCTCATATTTTTACTATTTTCCAAATAATTCGTTTTGTAAACAGACATTGACTAAGCCTTATTAAAAATGTCTGTTGCATTCCTGTCCTTGGTTGGTGAATATTTTTAACACGAAATCTTAATAGTAATAATAATAGTAGTAATATAGCGCTTTATCCCGTTAACAACCAGGCTCCAAGCGCTTTACAACATTTTTATCATATAACCACACACACAATGCACAGACATACTCAGGAAAAAAACAAACAAAAAAAAAAAAGGTCGCCCAGAGTGTAAACAGATGACTCTTCAGCTGATGTTTAAATGTCATAAAATGTTCAGCCTCTCTCAAAGACAGAGGCAGAGAATTCCAAACCTTGACAAGAAAAAGCTTTTCGCGCATGGCGGAGGGACGCCTTCGGAATTTTAAACTTTTTAGTGTCAGCAGATGGTCTAAGATGCCGTGATGGTTACATAGGGAGTCAAAAGATCAGTTAAATAAGTTGGTGCGTTTTTGTACAGACATTTGTGACACAGGGTAGCCAGCTTATGCCTTATAAGTTATTCATTTGTCTTTGCTCTTTGCTCTTACAAGTCATTAAATCCTTCAATAGCGAAGAGCAATAGCTATCATCTTCTCAAAATACAGCAGATGTGGGCTGGTCCACTCTCACTCTAAGGTGACCAAATATGACCATAAAATAGTAAAGCAGGACTAGGAAAGACATGCTGGGAAGCAGGAATGATATGAAAATTTAAGCAGCGGTAGATCTATATGTACTGTAATTTTTGTGAAGTCAGCACGAATGCTACAATTGGTTTCTAACCTCTTTTATCAATATGGGCTCATTAGATAGCCGTGTGCAGTTTCATACTTCGCGATTATAGTCTAGTACTGATTATGCTGGTGTGTGTTTTTGGCATTTTCCGTCCAGCGAATGTACATCGTTTTGTTTTTTTCGTGGGTAATCTTGTTTTTATTTTGTAGCGAAAATCGGCCAAAGCATGCGGCCACATGCGTAAGATAAGTCTGAAACCAAAGATAATGAAGATAATTTTGTTATAAATAGACCATTTTGTCATAGCGGTTCACAGTTTTGTCCTTTGGTTGGTTTTTAGTGATAAGTTGGGGGGGGGGGGCTTGTTCGTAATTTAATTTTTTTTTTCTTCAGACGGACAGTGTGTTCAGAATTCAGGCATCTTAATGTTCTGTAGTTTGCTTGTTTTTTTTGGGTTTGAGTCAGATTTCAGAAGGTTTTTTGTTAGAGTAGGCGTTGTTTGCTGACTTAGCATGTCAGAAACTTTCTGGAGAAAGCAAGATGGCCGTCTGTCCCAGCATAAACCTTAAGCTGCGTTTTCCTGTGTACACAAAGGGAAGCGGCAAAGGAAACGTCAAAAATCCTTCAGGTAGAAAAACAGCAGGAATGTTTTCATGTGTACGGAAACGCCATTTACGTCTACACGGAAACACTCGACCGGCCTTCTCTTTATTATTTGATGGATTTTTTATGTTTCCGTTGCTGTTTCTGCTTCGTACACATGAAAACCCAGCTTAAGGCTGGAATGGGAATTGGTACATTCCACACGCAATTTAATCTGCAAGTGACTCATTTGGTCAAATCACGAGTAAAGTCAGATTTGGTCGTACGGAGCCATAGTTAACTCATTAAAG
Organism: Onchidella celtica; assembly: GCA_963931925.1. Lineage (NCBI taxonomy): Eukaryota > Metazoa > Mollusca > Gastropoda > Systellommatophora > Onchidiidae > Onchidella > Onchidella celtica. The sequence goes on from OZ007577.1 coordinate 25,163,943, forward strand.
TATTTTTATTCATGAGAAACATTTGGTAAACACATGAAAGAGATGCCGAGGAATTGTAAAGTCAAAAATAGACAAAAAGAAAAAGTTGTATGTAGCAAAGCCTCGCGTAAGAAATATTAAAACCATACAGTGAAACGCAAAGAAAAAGGGGAAGGCAGAAAATGTCAATAATTTGGCAAAAACCATCTTAAAGAAAAGAAAAACTAACAAAAGAAATTGTGAGTGTGCATGGGAAAAGCCGGCATAACGCGGCAACATGACATTTTGAGTTCTGTACATATAATAAAAGACAAGACATTTCTGATAAATTGAAGTCAGTGACCCCTTTAAAACAAGATTTTGAGAAAACGGCATGTAATCCGATAAGTGGCAATAGCTAATTGACCCATTAATATTGGAGTGATTGATGTTAGGAGACCGTAGTCTAATAACTAAGCAGTTATAGAGATTATAGTGAGTAGCGTTCTCTGCTCATCTACGGTTTACCCTGTAAACATGCCACGGTCCCCTAGCAACAGCCAAGTCGGAAGTTTTTGGATCTTGTTAGGAGACCGTAGTCTAATTACAAAGCCGTTATAGAGATCATAGTGAGTAGTGTTCACTGCTCGTCGACAGTTTACCCAGTAATATGCCACGGTCCCTTAAACAACAGCCAAGTTGGAAGTTTGTGACGGACCCATCATTTTCACTTCAAAGCCGTTTTTCTCAAAATAAGTTCTGCCGACTTACGCCGGGTTTTCTCATGCACACTCACAAATATGGAAAACAACAGACGTGCTTCTCTGTGGTAATACAAGCCAGGACTCGCAGATAAGTAAACGCATTTATTTAACACTAGCTGAGGTCCCCGACCCTGCCCTGGATAAATCGGTTTGAATAGTGGTTTCAGTTCTGGGTGGTTATTATGGACCTACTTCATCTGGCCTGTTCCTATTAATTTGTTTATTTTATTTTTGTTTGTTTGTTTTTAAATAAGTCTTACTGCTCTGCCTTTGTGAGTTGACACCGTGCGCATACGTACAATAGCAATAGTTGCGCACGGGTTAGTGTGTTTCATAGTGAACACATCGCGGGGAGTGATAACGAAACCTTAAAATGGCGAACCATGACTCGAAATAGCTCTAAATGATGGCGAAACAATAAATTTCCAATAAAAAAAAACTACATCGATCTGAGACTTCTATTAAAAACTGTGCACCCTTACATCCATTCTGATGCACCATATAAAATTTGAAGTCTGAGTGTTTAGTGGTTCAGAAGCCTTTTGCAACGAAAAATCTCAAGTCCACAAATATATATAGTATAGATATTTCGCCCGTGAAGAATTTGTTGTTTGCCCATGGGCGGTTTTATGACAGGACCATTGATGAGATTTTCAGGGACTATATGGACAACAGGCGAGGGCTAAATCAATCGAAAACATATTTAAAAAAAAAAAACAGACGCCTTAATATTCGTAATGATCAATTGTTGTATGATCTGTGTATCTATTGTACCTGTATAAAAAATTTGAAACCTATACTTTCAGTGGTGTAGTCAGGAACTGATGCCAAGCACCAGCAAGTCCTGAACTGTACATAATACTGATTGATCTGTGTGTACTGTAATATCGTCCCACGGCATTTCAGCACTGTAGTAATGAAGTTATCTAGCCCGCGGTATTTGTGTTTCAGCACTATAGTAATGAAGTTATCTAGCCCGCGGTATTTGTGTTTCAGCACTATAGCAATGAAGTTATCTGGCCCGCGGTATTTGGTCACATTTTTAAGAGAGTTACTGTAAATATTTGTCGTCCCGCCAAGTGGCCTTGACACAGAGGCATGTCTTGCTCGAATCCGTGCAATTTGGGAAGTGTGAAAATGCGGGACCATATGTAAATTTGGCAGGCTCAGTTTTGGCCATTTTTGACATCTCCTCCCTTTCGGGTGCGAGCATGCGCCTTAAAATGCTGAAATTTTTGGTGTCCTCAAACGTGTAAATGATTTGAGGTCTTTGTGTAGAAGGGTCACTGCGTTTACACCTCGCTATTCTTGTTGTTGTTTCTTTTCTTTTGTTTCTTCCGTGTTTTTCTTGTTTCTAAATTGTGCAGGTGGCATTTTGCAAGGACTGTTTACTGAGAGTTTTATTAGAAATATGGCCTATCTTCTAGTCCTATTTATGTAGGCTACGTATTCCTACATCATACTTCACTGAACAAATTTTTGAAAAGGAATGAATAAAACCAAAGTTTTTTTGTTTTGTTTTTGTCAATTCGTCGCCATAATTGGAAAATGTATTCTGCATTCCCCCAGACCCCTCTCAATCCTCTCCTCCCCCTTCCGCCCATGTAGGATTTTCATTCTCTGGGGATCCGGGACAGCTTATATCTATGGGAACATTTTGAAACGCCAGAAAGTTCGCTTTCTTCAACAGTTTCTGGAATTTTCTCGTCGTTGCAGTTTCAGCACATGCCTTTTTGTCTCCTACGTGTTATCTTATGGTCGTATTTTGAAAGTAACATAATATTGCAATGGAATATGGCTCCACAAGGGAGTAATCATTATATAATATGTTACAGCCTGCCCTTTGTCGTTCATACAAGCCCACCTATTCACATAATAAGGACATGACCTACATACTCTATGGATGATCCCCTTGCTGTGCCCGCGACGTAAGACGTCGTGCTCGGGGATCTTAATTTTTAGAATACAATTTCAATACAGCCAGGACACCCCAATCCACCCCCAGAAAGTAGATCCCTAAATCGTACATAAAGTTAATCCGCGTGCTCGGCGAGCCACCTTAGCGCTATCTTACAGGATTCAGTGCGTGGTGTTTATGATTATTGGGTGGATTATTTGTGCAGGGAAGCAGCTCTTATGCGGGTTATAGACAGGTACATCTATATCGTCGTACATGTCTCTGTAAGGTATTAGTACAACAGATAAAGGTGAGGAAAGATCGGTTATGTAGGGGAGGGGGTGACGGGGGGGGGGGTGGATTGAAAATGATGACTGTTGCTGGCAATTACAAGCTGTATTTGATTGTATACTATAATAAGTAAGTGTATAAATGCTGCAGGGAGCGGAGAGAGTGAACGACCATGCATTTTGTCTGTTTGTTTAATGTTTTCTAAGATTGTTCACATGATTCTTGTGTGTTTTTGAATTGGCCGCCAGGCCTATAATAAACTAAACTTGAAACTTGAAGTATTGGTCTTAGTAGTTTTTGTTTTAGCCTAAAAAATATCAAGTGTTTTGTGATTTTAAAGCTACGATGTTGTGAATTGATTTATTATTATTATGATGATTTTGTTGTTATTGTTGTTCTTTTGAGCAGCTAGGGTTAAGTTAAATTAGTAGTTACGATCTGAAACACATCAAAACGGTTTTGTGTTGTTTGTCAGAGAAGCCATTTTTCCTGTGCATTTTTATAATAAATTAGCAGTGAAGTGGAGAATTGATTTTTTTTTCCCTATTGAATAATTATATAGATCTAGAGTCTAGCTTTTGTTGGTAGTTCCGATTTTGATAAGTTCGATAATGTTATTGTCTTTTTTAAATTTTGTTATTGTTGTTTGTTATATAAACCAGTTGCCCCGTGTACAATTTGTTGTGTGTTTTGGGGAGGGGTTGGTGGTGATTGTTGTTTTACGAGGAAAGATATCACATGTAGACCTATTATTATTGTTATGTGGTGATAACAAACAAAGAAGTCAGAGAAGAAATGCAGGAATTCTTTTTCTTAGTTTTTTTTCCTAGTAGCCCTCACTTTAGTAAATTAGATGGGAAGTTATTTTGACACTTTGCATCAATGTTACGTATTTTATATTATCTTGCCTGTTGTTGGTAATCGCCACATAAAGCTTGGGGACTTTTTTTTCAGACTGTTCCTACCACTGGACTTCTTTCAATCAAGTGCAGTTTTGCCAGTTCCAGATTACTCCTTTTTCTGGGGAATTAATTGTTACTTCGGGAGGAGTTCCATATGAGTTGCAGAACTTCTTTGGGCACATATTTCATGTTCTGTGTGTTAATTGCCGAGCCCCGCATTCACTATAAAAACATCCACCTAGAGGACTAACTCGCCATGGGGGCACTGCCCTCCTGCAACCCCCCGCTCATGGATGCTCCTGAAGTTGCATACTTGGAGTATCCTTATAATGTAACTCAAATGGAACTCCTCCCGTTACCGGTACCTCTTGTCCAGATCTGCCCATCTCATAACCTTTTTCAATCAAATATAATTTTGCCGGTGTCATTTTTTTTTTTTGTTGCCAGGAATTCATTGCATTGCCACTTCTTACATCTTTAGATATTTTGTTTCAGGTTGGTGCAATTTTCTGGAATTCATTCTATTGCAACATCTTATTTCATCAGGTCTGTCCATAGTTGAGAGCACTCAACATATTGTCCAGCCAGGAGACTGAGACTGACCAGTTAGCATCACACTTACAACATGCAGATGGCAACAACAACCATGAGTATGATGAGCCATATGCATAATCACACGAACCAAACAGGAATGGGTCACGATGGCATGAACCATACAGGAATGGATCACAGTGACACGGACCATTCTGGAAAGGGTCACAGCATGGACATGGGCCATTCTGGAATGGGACACAGCATGAAGGTAGGTTCCATGCGGCTGTTGGTTATATTACAGGCTAAAACTTTGTGAGAACCGTGTGATTGTGCTGCAGTGACATAATTCAAATGTTCATACATTTGATATCCAGTTGTAAGACGAAATTCACAATTTGATGTGAGGTTTTGGCACAGTACCCGAATTTTGATACGCAGCATGGAGAGCGAAACTTGTAATTTTGTTTTGTCATTTAAGTAAGTATCCTTGGCAAAATGGAGAAAACTGATACTGACCTCTCATATTCTCTCCCTCTCTCTCTGCCCCCCCCCCCCCCCCCCGGCTAATCTTATATTATCTTGTCTCCCTCCCCCCTCTCTCTCTTCTCTTCCCCCCGCCCCCTTTGTTTTTGAAAGTTAGCAAGAGACTGAAGGTTTCAAGGTGCCTCACTCTAATGATAAGTGTCCTAGGGACAGGGGCAGGATTAACCATTAAGGGAAATAAGCACGTGCTTAGGGCATCAAGAGATGGGGGCACCACAGAAATTTTTCATTGTCGGATTTGCTATGGACTACATGGTGCAATTGAACCAGGGTCCACTAAAAGGGCCCCCCCCCCTCTCCCCCACCCCACAATAAATAAAGTATTCACTGGTATATAAGACTCGCCTTTTCTTTATTTTTATTGTATCAAAAAATTTCACTTCGAAAAATATTTTATTTTATGGTTTATTTTTGTTTATATTTTGAATTACTTTATATTATACTGTACAAGCATAATCACCCGTTCAATGAACGGAAAGAAAATAAAATAATACATGAGTAAAAATCATGTGACTTACAATTCACATGAATTTAAATGGTAATCCCAATAGATCTGATAACAATAACATCTTTGGAGAATAGTCCATTACAAAACTTTCAGGTTTACAATGTTTCTAGATTGGTTATCAGGTGCTAAGATAACTGTTGAATTTCTGTTTTCTGTTCGTGAAGAGCTACATACACCATTCCATGCTTAAAAACAGGACGGCATAAATCCTTAGAGCCCTTAAGATTCTGGTATGAATCAGCCCTTAGCCTTGATTGCTGTCATCTTATAAGCTGCAGTCTCTCCGACTCAATCTTGGCATAGGCGTTGACCATGAAGTGCTGAAAAAGCCGACGCGCTTGGAGAGTATAATTTCCATGCCGGGTGAAAAATTCAAAGCAATAGGACTGATTCTGTGTCCGTTTGTAATTAAATTTTAATTGCAGATCCCAGCCATCTGTTCCTTTAGGGAAAAGTATTGGGTACTGAAGAGCATCATAGGCTGTGTGTAGCTCACAGATCCTCTGCACATTATTATCTCTCTGGTGTAAGACAATATCATGGTGTCCAACAGGATTATTAGGCATTAAAATAATTTCTGGAGCTCCCTGTGCATCGTATCGCCTACTGTGTTCCTTAGCGGGACGTGCATCCTCTGTAATGACAATTTTGAAATTTGGGAACTGACTACGCCTAGCAAACTCATACGCTGACTTTAGTTCATGGACATACTTATTATGATCTTGCAATACTGTTTGAACCAATAAAACTACAGCTTCACACAGAGGACTGTCCAAAACAGACATTTGTCTACGAAGTTGATCCATCTCAAAATCCATGTAATTCGCAAAAACTTAGGCGGCTCCTGTGTCAAAGGCTCCAATGGTCCCACCAAGTGACGTACTTGACCCTGAATGTAAAAATTAGGATTCCATCCATCCACACGAATCATCTTACAGTTACATTCAAACAAAGTCATTTGAAAGGCACAATTGTAATGTCTGATATAAGAAACTTTTCGATTCTTCAGAATCACCACATTATAATCGCTTGAGTCCCGGAGGTAGTTCAGGATACAGCTACAATTTAATTTTACCATTGTTGCAACACATTGCTGCTGTCTCTGTGGCATGACAACATGGGCATTGCAGAGAAAGATTTCCTACGGCTATGGTCACCAAACAACTTTCCAGAGAATAATTTAAGGCCTTTGGTAAAGTATTGTGTAGTGCAGCTGGATATAGGTGGTGCAAGATCTGGCAAGGGTGGCATTACTTCTTAAGTGACGGGGACGCTTAGCATTGGGAGTTAAACGAATCTGATGAAAAAAAAAAGATTAAATAGTTGATGGAAATATGTAACGTTTTGAGTAGAAAAATGAATTAGGCGGCCTCAATGTAAAATACATGCACCACCGTCCCCCCCTGCAATTTCTATTTAGATGCAGAAATCAATGAAAAACTGTACTGTACAATTGGATCTAGATTGAGAGTAACACCCAGATCTATATCTAGATATAGTTAAACCTTTCTTGGATCTGTCAGCATTGATTTATAATGGTGTTCGTGATTCCCAACTACTCGCTGACTAAAATAAAAAATTTTTTAAAAAGTAACTGATCAGTTTACCAAAAAAATTTTCAGAGGTGTTCTTGACATGTCGAATTGATGTTCACGAATAACACTAACAGCTAGGCCCTATTTCCAACGAATAAGTTATTGTCCTAAATTTCTTTCATTCTAATCTAGATCTAGAGATCCATACAATAAAAAACAGAATGGGCAAGTCAATCTGTGGCTGTGCTGCTGTAGAATGCTAAACTCTACACTTTAGAGTAATTTAGAGCCAGAATCTAGATCTAAAAAGTGTAACTGTAAGCTTTGATCTCGCATTTGTAGATCTATGTCAAATTAAGGGATCTTCCTGGAGGCAGAGCGAGTAAATCCAGCTAGATCTAGATTTAGCTGTAGTGTAAGTAAGCTTATATAGAGCTCAAACACAAAGATAAGCAAGATCTCTATAATGTATTTGTTATTTTGTAAGTAAGTCGTGAAAAATCAATGATACTTACCTTGACCAAAGCATGTACTTCAACTCTTCAAGCCAATATGTGCGTGCAACTGAATCCGTCACAATTGAAATCAATGTCAAAGGTGGAGAATTTGTGGAGAGAGTAGAGCTCATGATCTTGATGTGTAATGCAGCTTGGCCAAAACGTGTTCTTCGAGTCACCATGTGCATGCAAATGAATCTTTCACATTTGATGATTTGAATTGTAGTTGTAGAGATATTGGCCGGTCTCGGTGCCGGATTGGTTTCACGATACCGTAATAGAATATTGTGCCGGATCGGTTTCAAACGATACTTCCTTTCAAACAGATGATCTAAGCATAGGAAAAAAAAACTCGATCCCCGATACTTTTTATGACATGAACGATACTGTCAGGATGACGCCAAGATGGAGAATGAAAATTAGAACTGTTGACAGCACGATGAAACAATGCATTTTCTATAAATTCAAGAACAAAACTAATCAAAATAATAAAAACTTCCGTGCACCCTCCAGGGTATTTGAAATGTACATGCAAAATTTGGTTACTGTAGGTGGCCTAATAAAAAAGCCTTTTGCGTTCAAAGGTGGAGAAAGTGCGTAATATATAATTAGATATGGAGGCACCTCTAAATCTTTTAAGTTTTAAGTGCTTAAGGCCTCTAAAGGTCTTATAATCTGGCCCTGCCGGGGGGCAATGAAATGTGCCTTGCACGGAGCCAGTGTATTTGCTGAGAGCTTCTGTACAGCAGAAGGTAAATTTCTTTATTTATGGAGCCAGGAAACTGAGACTGACCAGGAACAACAGGAATCACACAGTGTGAAGAAAAACTATAAAAAGTATGACATTTCATGAGTCATCAACCAGAATGTGTCATGTCCTATTTTATTCATTGCTCATCAGTTCCCGTAGATATCCTAGACACAAGGTGTGTGACTTTATTTCATAACAAAATTAAACTATTCATGTGACTGTGTTGAAGTTAAAGGAATTGTGTTGAAATTAAAGGAATTTATTTGAATTTTCATTAAAGTTACAAATTTCAAACTCATTTTTCTCAATTCAGCGTTTTTGGACATAAAACATTCTGGTTGCCAACCTTTGGTTTGTTGATTGCTGTGGCAGCACTGTTAGATTTTTTTTTTTTTTTCGCACAGTTGTAAATGTGAATCATCTTAATTATGACATATTTCAATTAAATTTTGTAAGGAATGTCATGAGTTCAATCCAGAGGCCTCCTCTGAGTTGTTTTTTTTAAAAAGTTATTATACATATTTTTTTGAAAATATTGAAGTTGCCCACCCAAAATTGTTAAAAACGCCAAATTTTTTTATTTGAATGACCCTTGGAAATTGAATGATACCATTTTTATAGAAAGAAATATAAGAAAGGAAGGTTAAGGACAGACCTTTAATACAGACTCAGGTAGTTCAAATCTATAATTTCATTGAAGTGTGTCAGTATTTTGAAAGTTAATTACAATCACAATATGCGTAAAGAAAATCCAATATGGCCATAACCATAGCAACAGACAAATTTTATACTTTTTCAAAGCTTCATTCCGTCACCCTTCACATTGTATGATGCCAGTTATTTCTGGCCCCATGAAAAAAAATATACATGTCACACACACCCCCCACCCCATCCCACCCGAAAGCAATAGGTGGTACTAAAATACTGCAATGAAAAACTGATTGACGATTTTATAATACAATTTTAGTTGGTCATTTTCTGTTAACTATTCTTAACTGCATGCAGTATGTTTATTTGTAAGAGTGAATGACTGAAAATTGACCCAAAGTAAGATCAGAAACTGTGAAAGCACTGAAAGGTGCAGAAGGGGCCAATATCATATGGATGCACCGTTAAACCCAAATGAAAATGTTTGCAATGATACTAGTATGTCAGAATGCTTCTCTAACCTATGTGTTTTCATTGGTTTTGTCAGATGTACTTCCATGAAGGATACGAGGAATATGTGCTGTTTCAGGATCTCTACACCAAATCCAAGGAAGGTAAGCACTGGTACTCATTTTAGCCCATCTTATCTCCTAACTTGAAGAAAGGTTGGTAGCAATACCCATTTGTTCATTAACATGTTTTAATTTTCAAATGCTCATTCATTCACTTGGCATGTTTTGATTTTCAAATTCTGACTTGTTCACTTAATGATTTGATTGTTAAATGCTCATTTTGTTCCCTTTGTTTGTTTTAATTTTTAAATGCTCATTTGTTCACTTAGTATATTTGATTTTCAAATCGTCATATTTTATCCTCTTCTCCTGTCACTCAGCTATGATTGGTGCTTGCTTTGCCATTTTTGTGTTGGCCATCCTGTATGAGGGCTTGAAGTTCCTGCGTGAAGTTCTCCTGCAGCGAGCACTCCTGGCCCGTGGACCAGGCACCTACATGGAAAGCAAACTGCCCGCTGGCTCCAGCCAAGAACAGATGGTTATGCAGACGAGAGCCCCAACAATTGCGTGCGTAAAGTATTGTATTATTAACCCTTTCCTGCCTAAAGCTGGTGCAAAAATATCAGCCCAACACCTAAGGAGTTTCCCACTTTTCCTATCCAGATGCCTAAGCAAAAGGGAAAATAAACTAACTTCCTGACCACTGATATTTTTTTAAAAATATTTTTGAAAATGTAGTTGTGCACATAATTATTATCCAATTTTGATGAAAACAGTACCAAAATGTAGATGTTCAGTCATTTCAGCACTTCACTGGAAAGAGAAAAAAGTTCGCAAACTAGTCACATCTAGTTCTTTTCTAACTGAAGAGTGGACATCTCGTTATTAACGTGACTATAGCTGTAAATCATGCTGCCAGCGAGATCTGGCTGCTATGAGACTTTATAAACAGCATATTGATAGGTGCATTGGGCAGATTGAGCATGGTGGCATTGAGTCGCAATAGGCAGATGCAAGGATGTCACATTAGGCAGAAGCGGGTTAAAAGCTATTACCTTTTGTGATGGGGGCTCCTCTCTGTCCCTACTACTTTGTGCATAAAAAACTCAGTGTAATGTCTTTTCTGTTTTAACTTTCACCGTACATCACTAAAAACTGTGCATGGCATTTGTCGGGGTCTCTAATTGACACAGCACTCCCAAAGAATAATTTATTAGGATACCCTCTTTAAGAGTCTGGTGTCTGTTAGAGCTCAGAATGTACAAGTGGGGATATACCAATAAAATCCTCTTTAATAAGAGTGTGATGTATATGAGATCCCGGGATGTACGATTAAGGGTATGACATTAAACTCCAACAATAAAATCCTTGTTTAAGAGTATGTGAGATTCTAGGACTTATGGGTCGCATTAGAAAAAATGCGTATATGTTGATGAGCACGCACTTGCATATTTTAGTTTTTGGCCACATTTTTAAAATGACATTGAAAGAATAAATATCAAAGGTTTTGTCTTCCAGAGTTGTCAACATATTTGTGTACAATGTGTATAATTATAATGAAATATATTTTTATAACAGATGAAAACTATGGTTTTCTTTTCTCTATTCCTCAGGAATCGTATGTTGACAGGCAGTCACTTTATTCAGACGCTCTTACACATAGTTCAAGTGTTCATTTCCTACTGTCTTATGTTGGTCTTCATGACGTACAACATATGGTTATGCCTGGCTGTTGTCCTTGGAGCAGGTGTCGGCTACTTTTTGTTTGGCTGGAAACGAGCAGTGGTCGTGGATTCTAATGAACACTGTCACTAGCACTGAGTATCTGGATGAACACAGCCACGTATTTTTCATATTTCATCATGGAATCGTCGAAATTGGATCCGTTTGCCACAAACCTGTTTCAGACACACACACACAGATAAATATGGATTTAACAGAAATTTGCCAGAAGTGGCATTTTTTGAAATTATTGAATGGATGTAGGATAAACAAAGGGGGTAAATGCTTTTGAAAATATTTGAATCTATGCTATGCGCAAAAGCAAGAGAAGACTGATGGCTTTGTTAAATGGCATTTGGGCATTTGTTTTGTTGTTTTTTGTTCTTTATGAACCAGCATCTTCAGTTTCAACTTCGAAGGTGAAAAGATATCACTGGGAGATGACAAAGACTAAAAAAAAACAAAAAAAACGAAGGTGTAATGAAAATAAAGTTGCATGTGAGTTCTCAGGTGAGCAGGGTTGTCTGTCCCAAGTAGTTACACCTGTGGAAGATTTTAGTTATTGTCGTACCACAGAAACCTAGGAGCACTATTTTGTGATCTACTTTATATTTCGGATTTTTACTGAACAAATCTGTCTCAAAATTAAGATTTCTTAACAGTTGTAACATTGGTCAAATTTTGATGAAATGTGCATGTTTTTGTTGTTGTTGTTTTGTCTTTTTGTAGAGGTTTATTATACCATGTTGTGATGAAAGTGCAGACTTTCTGGGCAACTGGTATTCAGTGAGCAAAAAATTTGTTTTTACTGTGTTTATTGATTTTGCCCACCGTGGGGCAAATGGGGGAGAATTAGCTTCGTATGTCTTTCATAGATGGACTTTCAAATTTCCATTGCTAAAGGTGAAAGCCTGCTTGTGTGTCAATGAAAATATTATATGCTGTGAAATAGAATTTGTGGAGAAAAAAAAAAGCTGACTGGTTCTGGTAGAGTGGCTGTCAATTTCACTTCAGAATCAAATTGTATAATATTCAGTGAAAATTGCATTAAAATATTGCCTTCCGCATGATCAATAAATATCGGGCATAAAAATCAGTATATAGAAGACCAATTTTCTTGGCTGTCAGCACTACGATATTTGTATGTTCAACTTGTGTGAAATGTGTGATGCATAGATCAAGTCTTTCAGACTCCACAGGGTTACTTACAATGTATTAAACCAAAATCATATAAGATTTATGCACTGTCGAGATACCTGTACTTTGTCAAAAGATGAATGGGTGTCACATAAACAAAACAGAATGAATCCTGTGTGGTTTAGTTTTGCATCTTAAGAATAGCTTGTAGCTGCAATGGACAAATACAGTGCGGTGAAAATTATCTACATCGCAATTTTTGTTTGCTAATGCTTTAAGAGTTCTTTATTGGTTTGTTGAAATAACGGTACAAAATCAAAATCTGTTCATGATGATTTAGATAATGAAAATCAAACATAAAAGTGATGTATTTTTATCTGTATTCACTTTGACTTGAGGCAGAAGTTATGAACTTTTTATTCCCATATATTTGCTCTGTCCTTTATTTGACAGGGATGGGAATCATCATGAAATTTCCTGAGGTCCGGATAGAATTTTTTTTTACTTTTACCCTGAAGTGGAAAATGTATGTTAATAGGATGTGGTTGGCAGTGTTGCATTACATTAAATTTTGTATTTTTTGTCAGTAGTTCCCATCCCTGATTTTGTTGTAAGTATTGCAAAAGCAATATCAAATATAATACATGTATAACCTAGATATGTAGAGACAGAGTTTATATTGATATGGAATCATATGTATGATGCAATGATTATGTTATTGTAATCAACCATATGTTATTTTTTGTTATGTTTTCTTTTTTGAATAATGTCTAGCAAGCAAAAACCAAAATGACTGTAAGTGCTATTTCAAGGTGATGATCAAAATCTAACAACACCTTTAAAAAACAATCAACAGACATTACCAATACCAGTGATTACGATCATCCAAATTACCTATTGAAATGTAGGCATACAGAAAAAGCAGTTGAAAATCTTTAATGTATGTGCTATTTTCACGAGAGATGTAAAGCTAGCATTAAGATATTAAGCCAGGCATTAATTGCATAGTCCTCATGCTTTAATAATTATGTTCAAGTATGGTTTTGTAAATTGTGCATGCTTTTTTTTCATATTGACAGTTTTGTTTTGTTGTTTTTTCTTGATATTTGTTTATTTCATGAAACATCAATGCTCCTTTGTAAATATATGTCAGGCCAGGCTTCCATAATTTAAATCTCCCAACTTATAATCATTACATCTTCCAGAATTATTGTTGGCAGTGAGAAATTATGATACGATGACCAAAAAATATGTGATGGATGTGAAACTAAAACCAAGTTCTGAGTGGTAATTGACACAAGGTACGGTAAACAACAATACAAATTCTCAGCCAGTCAGTTTGCGATATCATGATTCAGTTTCATTCACAGCCTAACTTAATTTGCTAGTTATCGATCATTTCCAGCGCATGTCATCGCTAGGCATTAGTGTGTCCAGTGCATGTAACCAGTGCATCACTGTGGTACTCACTGAGGTTGCAACTTTTAACAAAGCAGCAAGGGCAGTTGGTACCATTATACTCCCCACCAAATTATATATTTAAAAAATGTAATTTGGTATAATACCAGTAGAAAGTATGATGGTAGCTCTGCAGAAGTCACATTTGACATGCACATAGTCAACCTTTGTTTTAAAGGGGCTTAGACCAGCCTTGGTTTTAAACCAATAGAGAAAAGAAAGGCTGGTGCTTGAGTGTTTCATCTTTGTTCATTTTCAAACTAAACACCTGCAAGTGCAAGCAGAGAAGCCTCCACACCTGTCACAATTTGTCCACATGATTTTTTTTTTTTTATATGTCTTTAAAAAGTCCTTGAAATTTGTATGAACGCTATCAGTACGGACTGCATGTGGGGAAGGTCAGAATGTTCCAGGTCACTATAGGCCTACAAGTGTGATTGGCAGCCACAACAGACCCACCGCTATCAAATTGTCCCCTTAGAATGGCAAAATTCTAACTCTCTTTAACCAACTTTTGAGAAATTGATTGAAATTTCATGTGTTCATAGTTTATAGAGGTACGACTTTTTTTTTGGTTGAAGTATTACTTACAAATTACAAACCAAATCCACAAGATAGTTTGACACACAGTAGAGAAGGCTTGTAGAATTACATGTAGTTTTGTAGTGTGTGACTTAGTTCAGCCAAAAAGTGGGGATAGAGTCTTGTCATTCTAAGGGGATATGTTAGCAGTTCTCAGTCATCCTTGAAATCATTGACATAAATCCATTCTGAGTCAATCACATTTCTACTGGCAAAAGAATATGTTGAAATATATTTAATGTATATATCTGTATCGTTATACAAGATACAATGGAATTTTATGGTTGCACCGTTTAATACACTGAATGCTTAACACTCATCTGTCTCTTTCTGAACCCTTTAATGCTTAACATAGTGATTTCCTGCTTATTTCACTCTGCCTTGATATGAAAAATAAGATAAATTTCTTGGATGTTATTTCTGTTTTGTGTGAGAGGACTTATGTTAAGTTCTCATTGAGGCCAATCCATTCCTGTAGTGTGTCTGCAGATACCCAGGCCATTTGCTATTAGGATATCTAAATGTAAAAGACTTTATCAGTATCTGCACAACATCAAACATTGCTAGACAAACGGCCAGAGGTCCAAATCATGTACGTCTAGAAAAGTCAACTTCATAGGAGGAAGAAGAAAAACAAAAACTTACCTCATATGGAAAGAGCGAAATATGGGTGAAACAGATCTAGGCTGGTGCAGGTGCCAGACTGGTGGCTCCTTGCCTATAAATTTTGCTTCATGCTAACACAATAGGCACTGCCCACACCACTTGGTCTGTTTCACCCCTAAGGTAGAGGGTTTGGTCACAGTGTCCACAGGGAAAGCTAAACCTTGACCTGATTTAACTCAAAACAGCTGATTTGATAAATATTGTATTGCCAAGAGAAACTCTCTTGTTTGTTTATATCATATCTTGGAAGCAGAACAAGCTTTCTTATCATCATTATCATTCTCACATTGTGCACTCTTAACATTCTCATCACATCTCCATAATAATATCATAAATTATTGTGAATTGTTTCACTTTTATACCCATAATGTCTTTTCTAACAGAAGGATGTTTGTGTTTTTGTTATTGTGGCCGCATCATCCAGAATCCAAACGCATGGTCTTTTGAGACCGATGGATGCCAATAAAAATTTTAAAAAACAGCAGCATCTGAGCTAGTAAACTTGTTGACTGATTTGTATTTTTTGTTCTGATAAAGTGATTTGCTCATTTACCAATCTGTCCATCTTACTTAAATTTGAAGTCAGTGAAAGAAAATCAAAAACCAATTTTAGAACACAACCTCGTACTTAAAATGACCCAGGGTTCACACAAGTCCTTAAAAGTTGGTCAAGTCCCTAATTTTCAAAAAGGAAAAATTAAGAAGTTAATAAGGATGGAACATGATGTCAAAGTCCTTAACTCTGTGTGCCTGAAGCCGATGAACTGGTTCTTCTGCTTGTTACGTTTGTGCCAATCACCAAAGTATTGGTGTACAAGAATGCTAGGCTACTTTGTTTCGGGAAGGGGCGACTACCTGTTCATAAATGTTGCTTTGGTTTTTCTTCATTTATCTCCCCCACTATTTTCTTTCTGTACCGACAAACAGAAAAATTCATGGCACAAATATCTTTAAAATTTGTGCTGAAATGAAGTTCCTATTCTTCCAGTTGCACTTCAATATACAATGCCCAGTAATGTGTTTGCCTGGTTTGTGCTGAAAAAACAGGTGTATAGCCCCACTGGAAGTGGCAGTTCCTGTGTAGTTAATAACCATACTGGTTCACTTTCCTTGAACAGATGCTTGGACTAGCCTAGCCTTGGTTTAAAACAGTTTTTAAGAAATAAGCTGTTGTTTTAGTGTTTCCTGTTTTTCCTGTTCAAATGAAACCTGCAAGAAGGGAAGACTGTAAGTAAAGGTAGTAGAACAGTTGCGGGCTGTTCACAAGTCCTTAATTTTTGTTTGTTTGTTTTGGATCCCTAACTGTCCTTCAAATCAGTTTTAAAGACTGTGAACCCTGAATTTTGACTACTGAACAGAATTGTTGCAAAAATGTATGTGATTGTGGTTTAACAAAGACACAACAGCAGGGTTTTATGTTTTGTCATTTTTTTTCATACATATATGTGTACATGTTGCTGTGATGGTAACTGATATTGCTGAGCATAATTGGTTTTATTTCTAATACAATCACATGGTTTTAAATGATGCATAATGAAAATTTTATAAATACTTTTTTTTTTTCCCTCCCTAAAATATAAAACCCCTGAAAAAGCCTATGAGGAATGTGTGCAGGATGCTGGTGTAAATTTTACCCACCATAAAGATTTTGTTTCCTTTTGTTTTTCTTTTGTTTATCATATATCTGTAATGAGCACATCTCAACGCAAAATACAGAATTTTTGTAAGGCTGATGTGAGGGGAACATGGTGTTTGTTAGTCGTTTTCTCTGTTTGGCTTTGTTATAAGACAAGTATCTCTGAGGCTGGTTAAAGTGGAACTTAAAGGCGATTATTGAAGTGTAATGACAAAGCCAAATACAAAAAATACTGAGGTGGACTGCACAGTTGTAGCTTTCTATGTGAAATACTATGTTCCCATAACAACAGCCTCAAAGGCTAGTTTTAACAGCCGAATAACGATATTACATGTATATGTAGTGTTCCTCCTACCCCCAACCCTTCTGGCTCTATTGTATACTGAAGCCAAAGATTAAAAATTAATGAAAAGCTCATGCACTGGCATTTAATCTTGTGTTCTGTTATAGATTTGATAGCTTCTGACAAGAGAATAAGGCTTTTGACTTAAAAGATAGATTTAGACAGTTATGTTCACCTGTGTGCTTGATTGTGTTGGCAATACCACTGTTTTTTTGTTTTTTCTTCATTGTTTGTACAGTAATAATTATTTATACAGTGGTAATGTAAGGTAGATTAGTTTTGGTGGACTTGGCATGATGAAACAGCATTCAGTATGTGGGACAGAAATTTTATTAAATGAACATTTACAGCAGTTTACATAATTATTATAGGAGGATTACAGCAGTTTGCCTGCTGAGCTTGATTGGCACTTAAGCATACTTTGTGTTTTTGACCATAACTAAGAGAGGCATCAGTTTGAATTCTGTAGTCACTGAGTCAGCATGATAGCTTATCTCATGTTTTCATTTATCAGTGTGAATCTTTGTTTCTATTTTTATTTGTTCATACATTGGGGGAGGGGGGATGCAAAGTGCAGATTGGCATATATGTTGTGTTTTTTTTTAAATTATTATTATAATATTGAGGGGAAGGATTGCCATTTTTTTCCTTCACATAATTAATATCAGAATTGGATTTTACCTCAAGAAGAAAATGAAAACTGACTGTGAATTTGGTGTAAGTCTGACTTGATCCATTGTGTTGGAATGGTGACAATATGGTCAATATACAGGAAAGGTCACATTATTCATTCTATGTTGTAATAACAAAGAATTTTATAAGTTCATTATAATCATCTATAAGACAGATAACACAGAGAGGTCTTGACATTTATATCAATGACGGGAATTGTCCTACCTAGGGCTGACCTTTACCTGTTTACAACTAGCTTCAGGTCTGTCCAGTGGATTCGGTCCTACGAAGATTTTTCCCCAACTGTGAATATTTCACTGACCTATTTCGATGCCATTGGTACGAGATAAGCTTTGGTTATTCATAACTTATATGTGATTACTTGTATGTAGTTGCCAGTATATGTGGTACATCATAATGCCTTCCACTGTTCATTCCAGCTCCAACAGGTATATGAAAATAAAAAATCTATTTATCTAAAAGCTATGCATTCTCCTGTCTGTATTCCTGTTTCTGAATAATGTAGGGTTGGAAGTCTGCCAGATAAATTTTGTGAAGAGAATTTCTACATGTGTGTATGCCTGTTTGGACGTCTCCGTGAGAAGTTGCCCTGGTACGCATGGCTAAGCATAGTAGGCCAATAGCTCTATACTTAGTATTAGCCGAGACACAGGATACCGAGACGAACCAACCAAATTCGTCACATTCCGTCCGTCGACTTGTGCGCATATCATCGACGTCAACAGTGCAACAATTCGCACCACATCCCTTCATAATTGAACGAAAAAGAGCTGCACTCACTGTGTTTGTACGCGCGCAATTTGTGGACATATAGTAGGAGAAGCTACGGTTCTCTCGGTATTCTGTGTCTTGGGTATAATACACTTTTATAGTAAAATATACTATTTTTATTTGATAACGAGGCCATGTGAGCAAACTGTTGAACATACAGTCTTCGGAAATGAAAAGTAAGGGTATAAACTAGGCATATCGGGAGTCAATGTGTGGATAAATTATTCTGAGAAGTAAATAGGCAGAAAACAAAATACTTGTATTTTGAGGCCGTGGATTCTCCTCGCAACTTTTTTAAGAATCCGATTCTCCGCTAACGACCATCTAGGCCTATCTATTGAATTGCTCAGTGAGAAAATAGAGTTTTAAAGTTCATTACTTGTACAATGTACTTCCCTACTGCGACTGAAACATGTACTTTATGACTGCAGATGAACCAAACGTGTACACAGAGAGGATGTTTGAATTTGATTTTTGGGGTTTACGGCGCCTCGGCGCGATAATAGCCACCTTGAGAGCCTCTCAGTTTCACAGTCTATTGGGGTACTTCTATTTATGTTTGATATTCAGCGCATCATCAATTTCAATTTCACAAACAGAATTGAATAGTTAGTAGTTACGTTTTTATACATGTATTAGATTACATTGGTAAATTCTCAAAAAATTGTTTTGCATGGGTCCGAAAAGAGTTTTGTAAATGTGTGTGAAAGTTTTTGAATCAAGTTGTAGACGTTAACATCTTTTAGAGAGGACACGATGTGCTATGGGTTCCATAGAGAGGATGAAAACGAAAATCACTTTCCGACTGCCACTTTTTTTTTTTTTTTTACCCATTTAATTATTGTTATGCATACGTATATATAATATATATCAGTCACCAACGATGAATGGTTTCTTCGAACAAATTGAAACAACTGTCACATCTCACAGGCCTACACTCCAGAAACTGCTGCTTTGGGCTTCCACCAATGAATACTGTGCTGAAACCGCTCACGCCAAGCCTGGCTGCAAATTACTTCGGCGCATTGTCTATATCTCCTTAAGGAAAAGCAGAACGAATGTACCTGTGTGGAGTAAAGGATATAAAATACTGAAACGGTCGATCAGTGCTTAAAATGACATGTACATTTTGCACTTCAAAATGCATGGATGGGAGAATAGACAGTCGATCAATGCTTAAAATGACATGTACATTAAATAAAATTTGCAGTTCAAAATGAGTGGATGTTTAGAGAATAGACAGTCGATCAGTGCTTAAAATGACAACTACATTTTGCAATTCAAAATGCGTGGATTAGAGAATAGACAATCGATCAGTGCTTAAAATGGCATGTAGTGATGTACATTAAATAAAATTTGCAGTTCAAAATGAGTGGATGAGAGAACAGACAGTCGACCGTGCATAAAATGACATGTAGGTTAAGTAAAAATTGCAGTTCAAATGCATGGATGGGACAATAGACAGCCAATCAGCGCCAAAAATGACAACTAGATCTACATTTTGCAGTTCTAAATGCAGGAATGAGAGGATAGACAGTCGTTCACTGCGTGGAACGTCTTATCTACACGTACATATTTTTTAATTTTTTTTTTAGTTTAAAGACTGGTAACTGTATATTTCATGATTCAGTGAAGAAAAAGTATGTTGAGTTGTAACATGTGGCTGAGTAATTTAAGTCACATAAGCCGAACTGGGGAAAACAGCACGTTTATTGGTTTAGGGGGATTCCGGGAAACTGGGGTTTTTGGTTGACGGTGACTCCCCAGTATCTCTACTACAATGTGTACAAAATATTTGTCATAATTGAAATGCGTAAATGGGTTCTACATTATGACTTCATAAATTATGATCAAATCCGATTTAATTACCGATTTGACAAGGTGGGTTTTATTAAGTGTGACGAAACACACCGTTAAGCATCTCAAATGCTTCAGACCTGGGGTCTGGTAATGGTCTTAGTAATACTAATCATTATCAATACTGTATGACCGTATGACTGCTTTTCAGTTTCAGAACTTGCAGTATAAGCTTCAAAATTTACCTATTAGTTACATTAATTGATATTTACTAAGGCGTGTATATTTCAAAACATGTATGTTCTTATATTCATTTCGTCCTCTTTCGGTTTTATGACTGCCTTTCAAGAGCGAGCAACTCGATGCATTTTCCCTCAATAGGAACACCTTGCAAAGCACATTTATTTAGCGCACGGGATGATGTGAGAGAGAGGGAGAGGAGACGTGGAGGGTGAAAACAGGTTTATTCCTTGGACATAATCATAATCCCACCATATAAATTGCACCTTTGCATTTCTCTAAACATTTCTCTAATCATATAGAACAAGTTATATGATTCAGCAAGCATGTGGAGCCACTGGTTGGTTGGTTGATCACTTGGTTGCTTGTTTGGTTGATTGATTGATTACATGGTTGATTGGGTGGGCGGGCGAATGGTTGGTTGGTTAGTTGATTGGTTGGGTGAGTGGGTGGGTGGCTGGTTGATTGATTGGGTGGGTGGCTGGTTGATTGATTGGTTGGGTGAGTGGGTGGATGGCTGGTTGATTGATTGGGTGAGTGGTTGGTTGGTTGATTGGTTGGTTGACTCTTGGCTGCTTGGTTGGTTGTTGATTGGGTGGGTAGTTGATTTATAGTTAGTCGATCGGTCGGTCCGTCGATCTGTTGACTAGTTTGTTGACTTGTCGGTGGTTCGGGCGGTCAATCGGTTGATTGGTTGCAGTAATTTAACATCTGAGCAATGGACGAAGTTGCAGCTGACTCTTCCCATTATTAATGCCTACGTAAAAAATACGTAAAAACAGTACTCACCTAAACTGTTGGTGAAAGCAATACTGAAGAATAACCAGAACCACCCAAAATGCAGTAAAATCTGCCGTATGATGGGAGGAGAAATCAAGTTCAGAACAATCTGCAAGTGAAATGAAGACAAGATAATTGCACTTTTCAAAATATCTCCGTGGTTATATCAGATACCACTTATGCATCGATTCTGACAACTGATCGAATATATGATGTAGGAGACGTTCGGTGTTACATAATTATGTGCTTTATCGATACGTGTACAGGAACATTCTGCCGTGTTTTGGAAAAAGACAGCATGTACCAAAAAACAAAATTTTACAGGTGACTCAAAAACATTTGACGTTGCGCTCTGTTTTGTTTGCTTTATTCTTTGTTCAGTTTGCATTCTGTGATGCAAAAAAAAAAAAAAAAGTTTAACAAAAAATAGAAAGACTGAGCATATTTATCAAAGTGAATTTGAACGCAGATTGGCGTAAAAAGACTTCTCTGTAACATCACAGTATGTAACTGGGGTTAGTTAGATCATCCCTCTCTTGTTCTGCACCGTTTTGTCGCAGCTTCCACTGTGCAATAGCCTGTCTTTGCTAACTATAGGCATTTAATTTCTGTGTAGATTATCTTCAGCTACACTGATTGGTCTTAAACATGAAATAGGATCTAGGAATACGTGAAGGATCCTCTACTAAAATTCAGCATCGGCCGTCACTGCATATTCGAATGAGATAAAGACATTTCCAGTGGCGTACGTTAAACAACAACAACAACGATAATAATAATAAATTATATTGAACAGAAAAGTCCAAAACGACACGAAAGCTCTATTAAGTCTTATTTAGAATGCCTTTGCATTTACATGTATTTGAAATTTTGCATGGTCTCATCATACTTCACATTTAAGGCTTAGGGAACTGACCTTTTTTTATTTGTTACACTATAGCCTGAGTTTCAGTTTGTTTCTTTGCACTTGTAAAAGAAAAAAAAAAAATCCCAATGTCACTGCTCTACGCTAATCGCCCCCTTAGAATGACAAGGTTGTCCACTTTGGGGCTGAACTGGATTTGCCTACACACTACACACTACGTCTACAGGCCTTCTCCATTGTATATATCAAAGTATATATCTGTCAAAGCAGATTCGGTGTGTAATTCTTAAGTATTATTAAAAAGAAAAAAAATCTTTGCCCTAAAAACTATGATCACATGAAACGCCAGTCCTCGATTTTTCAAAAGTTGACGGAAGGGAATTAGAACCTTTTCATTCTAAGGGGGCGTCATGATGTTGGTCATTTTAGATACGTGTATTTTTCAGATATTAAGAAAAAAACTTTCTTTTCCTGTCATTAGATGACTTTTGCCGTTGTGAGTCTATTGGATTATTACATTTACCTGTTGGCGCATTTCTTTGTCTATAATGATACAAGTATTATCTTATATCCACCCACCCACCCCCCACCCCCCCCCCCCCCCTCCCAATGTTCAGGAATGCAATGAACCGTCAGTTGCCTTTTGGCATAAGTCTAACATACGCCATTACCGTACAGCAATGACGACAAGTAGGTTGAATTTTTAAAAAATACAAGTCTGACATATATGTCATTATCGTACAGCAGTGACGACAAGTAGGCTGAATTAAAAAAAAAAAAAAAGAAGCAAGTCAGTGACGACAAGTAGGCTGAATTAAAAAAAAAAAAAAAGCAAGCCTGACATATATATATGCCATTATCGTACAGCAGTGACGACAAGTAGGCTGAATTTTAAAAAAATACAAGTCTGACAATATCGAACAGCCGTGACGACAAGTAGGCTGAATTGAAAAAAAATACAAGTCTGACATATGCCATTATCGTACAGCATTGACAAGTAGGCTGAATTGAAAAAAAAAAAAAAAAAAGCAAGCCTGACATATGCCATTATCGTACAGCAGTGACGACAAATAGGCTGAATTAAAAAAAAATACAAGTCTGACATATGCCATTATCGTACAGCAGTGACGACAAGTAGGCTGAATTTAAAAAAAATACAAGTCTGTTATATGCCATTATCGTACAGCAGTGACAACAAGTAGGCTGAATTTTAAAAAAATACAAGTCTGACATATATATATATGCCATTATCGTACAGCAGTGACGACAAGTAGGCTGAATTAAAAAAAAATACAAGTGTGACATATATATATGCCATTAACGTACGGCAGTCACGACATAGACTGAATAAAAAAAAATTTAAAAAACCATGTGTCTCACACAGTTAAATACTATAGAAATGTTTTTTTGTTTTTTTTAATCATTCATTCTCTCTGCCATTTCTTAAAAAGAGCGAAGAAGAAACTAAAAATTAACACAGTATCAGGCTACAGTCTAAAAATAAAAAATCAGTTCCATAAGATTCAGTGGAAATATGAGGCAATGCAAAATTTCAAATAAATCCAAGCAGTCATCGAGATGTTGATCCCGTTCATTGTAAAGGAGGCTCACTATAGTTTTGTCATTAAGTCATTCGCCATCTAGTTATATTACACCACTGTGAACGTTCACAGCCTAGACATATTACAAATCTGTGAGTTTTAACCTACATGTATGTAGGGCGCAATATTATATATGGACGGGCGCAATGTCTGATAAGCGACCGCAAAATCAGGTCACGTTTCGTTACAATCAGCAATAACCATGACCTGGTTTGTGGTCTCTCTTATCCCTTGCTTCATTTTCCACGTCTGTGGGTAGGTGCATGACAACGGTTCCTTTACTTGTAAAAACAACTACAAGAGAAGTAAAACGAAAACAAAATGCATTTCACAGGGTCCAATGTTAGAAATAAAGAACAACAACAAATATGCAATAAATTATAAAAGAAACAACACATTTTAAAACAAATCGTTCACTGGCTAGACAAACCGTATTCAAGGACATTATAATTATGCAAGACACAAAAATTTAATGTTCACCACAGACTAATATATAAAATATACAGACTGGATGATCCCACTGTGTGACGTCACAAAACAGCGAAAGGTCATGAACCATCCGCCACATTAGGTTTACGCTAACGACCGACGCTTCAGCATAGCTACAATGTTGAATGACACCATTTTGACGCGCCTATTGAACGCGGAACTTTGGTTCCGCACCAAGAAATTAATACATGTATAACCAATCTTGACAAATAAAAAGAAATTTCTACTGCAGATAGAACTAGAATCGGAATTTCCCGAGCGGCGGTCATGTTAGTTATGCGGCCCCCGCTCGGGAAATTCCGTAAAAAACGACACAGCCCAAAGCTCGTGTTTCCAGTCTGGTTAATTTATTAGTCTGTGATGTTCACGGAGGTCGGAGCGTGGTTTCTGCGACGACGTAAGTTCACGTGAGCCAAAGTGCTCGCCGTGCAATCGCTCAGTGCCCAGAGCTATCGAACTTTACGCAGAAGTATTGGGTTCAGTTCCCGCTTCGTTGTATGCCCTTTTTTTTCTTTTTTGTTAGTGAATCATCGATTTTCTCTTTTACTGTTTTTTTTTTTTTTATTTCTGTTTTGCAATCAGTCTACATAGAAATTGTAAAATTTATCTCTCTCAGACCGAATAGTTTTAAATTAATACAGTGTCAATTAAACCACGTCAAAGATTTACAATTCAAACTAAAGAGAACACCATGTGTACGTATTTGAGTTATTGTATCTGTTCAAGCGATTGCAAGAAACATTAAGCAAGTCTTTTGTCGCCACCTCAGGTCTTGTTTGTTCGAATTCCACTGTTCGCACAGCTGAGAAATTCCACGTCGATCGTTTGCGGCTTTAGTATTATGAGAAGAATAGATCAGAAAGTGGGAAACAGCTTGATAAGTGTCACAGCTCATTTTAAACAAGTGTCGTCAAAGCGTGTATTGGTGAGACCTCTGCCACATACTAAATTAGATCTCCAGTTTTTCAGAAAACAGATAGAACAAACAAGGACTAAGATTGCGCTATGTATACATTTTAGAGTCACCCGTATTAATGTCTATTCAAGATTTTCTAAAGGGATTTCCCTCTGACTCTTTATAAGCAAATAACAAAATAGTGCACTGGGTTGTCTGTGAAAACAAAAATCATACCTGTGAAGACAAAATCAGACCATAGTTAGATGCGTAGTGTTTCTCGCCAAACATACTGAGAGCGGTGAGCGGGATGAGGATGAAGGCGCCAGTGAAGATGGCAGAGACCAGAATGACCCAGAACATGTAGAGACCTGGGTTGTGCAGAAGACTGAAATACCAGAAGGAGGTGGTCACGGCTGTGCTGGCGGTGAAGATCAACATCGTCAACTGAAATACAGGTAGTCCCGTCAAAATTTCATCAACTGGCGACCACGAGAAAAAGTCGCCAAAATTTCGTCAATTTTATTGACGACCATGACATAAAATCATCAAAACTTCATCAACTGGCGATCAAGACAAAAGTCGTAATATGCACCGATTCCGACGACTGCACTTTACAAAAATTCGTGCGTAGCGAAAACAGAGCTCTTATCAGATTATATGACTCACCTCCCACACCCACCGTACCTCCCCTTCCCCGTTCCTATAAACAGATGGCTCTCTCTCTCTCTCTCTCTCTCCCTCTCCTCCTCCCTTTATCTATCTATCAATCTACCTACCTACCCACCTACCTACTAAGCTACCTACCTACCACCTATCTACCTCTCTCTCTCTCCCTCTCTCTGTCTGGCTGTCTGCCTGTTTCTCCATGTTTCTCTATGTCTGTCTTTCTCTTTCTCCTCTCCACTCTCTGTGTGTTTTGTTTGTGCTTCCATCTGATTTTTCTTCATCTCTTCTGTATTAAAATTACTCTTAAGATGTCTTCAGTCACTTATTGTCTCTCTCACAAGCACACAAATAAGCACACATACAAACACCCACATACACAGAGTTACACCTACTTTTGCCCCCAACCAGTCAGTAGCAAGACCCCATGCTAGACGTGCCAGGGAGACGCCTATGGTAGCAATGGTACCCGTGGTGGTTAGAAAATGGTCGTTCTGAATTCTCACTTGACCGTATTCCTGGGGATAGAGGAAAGTAGGTCAAATGTAGGAAATGATTCTGTTCTTGGTTTGAGTTTGGAATTTTTTCAGGGGCGTCAGCTCGATACAAGCGTGTCTGCTGTAGGGCACCGTGCACGGTTCAGTGACAAGAAGTCTTACTGTCAGCACATGAAAGGTGCGAGTGGGGTTGCGTGTTGAGTGGTAGGTGGGTTGGTTAGATCGGTTGGTGGATGATTGGTTGAATGTCCGGGTGGTTGGTCGGTTGGCTTCTTGGTCGGTCAGTCGGTCGGTTGGTTGGCTGGCTGGTTGGTTGGTTGGTTGGTTTGTTGGTTGGCTGGTCGGTATATGTAAACTGACAGACTTAATACAAATACATGTATTGAGTGAAAGTTCCTTGACCACATAAAATTCCCGAGTGCCATAACATGTCATGTGTTCAGGTCTTTATTTGGTTGCCACTGGCATTTACATCTCACCTTTCTCGTATTTATTTGTTCTTGTTTCTGTGTGATTTTGTGGTAGGGATTAGTTTTTTTTTTAGAATTTTGGCCGGGCAGCCGGGCCTTGTGTGGCCTGCTCTTCTCGACTTTCAACTGCCAAGGTATCTTTATCGTGCGCAACGTGCACACGGGCTCTCCGAGACTCTCGTCCTTTTCCGAGAAGACTAGGTGGTCGGTCCTACCTGCCATAGTATCAGGGACAGGAATCCCTCCCCCCCCCCAAAAAAAACAAAAACAACCAACATGTCTGCACCGACCGGGGACCGAACCCGGTACCTTCGGCATGAGAGGCGAGCACCTGGCCTCTGGACCACCGTGTCCCCCGTAAAATGTCATTGGATGAGAAGTTAAAAGAGAAATTAAAAAGAAGTTTTAAAAAAAAGTTTCTTCAGGGCCCCTCCGTTATTAGGGGACCTGGAGCTTAAGCTTCATTAATTTCATGGTAGATCCGGCGCGGGGGGAGGGAGGGGGAAGAGGGCATTGCAAGGGTCTCTGAAACTAATGTGACTTAGCAATCGACATAGGCAGGTATGTTCTTTTGAACAAGAGGTTCCCTTATTGGCAGAACTGGCATTCTAAATACATGTAAGAGGTTACCTTATAGGCAGAAATGTCATTTTAAACAAGAGACAGTAATGTCGTTGTAGGCAAGGGGCGACAGACAGACACGTCATACTTAAAATTGAAAATGGGATTACTTCTAGATAGAAATGTCATTAAAACAAAAGGTTACCTTATAGACAGAAATTTCATGTTAAATAAGAGATTATCTTATAGAAAGAATTATCATTTTAAAGAAGAAGTTACCTTAAAGACAGAAATGTCATTTTAAACAAGAGGTTACCTTATAGATAGGAGGGTTACCTTTCAGACAGAAATGTCATTTTGAGCAAGAGATTACCGTTTAGATAGAAATGTCACTTTTAAACAATAGGTTCCCGTTTAGACAGAAATTTCATAAGATTACCTTGTAATAGTTGTTCTTGATGATGTAACCATAGTGATTGAAGGCCAGCACCAGCCATAGAATGTAGAAATCGGGAGATTTTAGAACTTCCAAGGGTGTTTTATCCACTTTCTGGTCCTCAATTTTCACGTCTTTCTCAGAAATGGTATCGTACCCGGAAGTTCCGTTAAGATCCAAAACCGCCGGCCCGTCACTCCCCGTCTTGCTGTTCTGGGCATCTTCACTAGGGGCAGGGATGGGCTTCATTTCCACGATGGGTCGGCTTTCCTGCATATCTTCGATCTGTAGGGACAAACATAAGACAGAGTTTTGACATCCGTAGAAGAATAAGAAGGTAACACAATACTGGAATAACACTGCTGATAAGGCGAAATAGTTCGCTGAACCTGTTATGAAACCGCCCAAGTATATTGGTCCAAATGCCATGACAATATTTTTCGCCAAGTATTTTATGAACTCTGTAAAAGAATTTTAGCTTTTTTTACCGATTAAGGAGGAGTACAGAATCAAATGATTAGTTAATTGTATTTACAAGACAAGGAAGTAATATTTTTCAGTGGTTAATTTCAATTTTTGTTTTAAATTTTAATTTCAACTAATAAGTTTTTGTATCTTTCCTGTAAAATGTAACCCTTCGCACATGTGTGGAATATACAGCGTATTCAATTGGTTGTTGTTTTTGTGGTGGTGATGGTGGTCGTCGTTGTTGTTGTTGTGGTCGTGTTGTTGTGGTGGTGTCGTTGTTGCTGTTGTTGTGGTCGTGTTGTTGTGGAGGTGGTCGTTGTTGTTGTTGTTGTGGTCGTGTTGTTGTGGTGGTGTCGTTGTTGTTGTTGTTGTGGCCGTGTTGTTGTGGTGGTGGTCGTTGTTGTTGTTGTTGTGGTCGTGTTGTTGTGGTGGTGGTCGTTGTTGTTGTTGTTGTGGTCGTGTTGTTGTGGTGGTGGTCGTTGTTGTTGTTGTTGTGGTCGTGTTGTTGTGGTGGTGGTCGTTGTTGGTGTTGTTGTGGTCGTGTTGTTGTGGTGGTGGTCGTTGTTGTTGTTGTTGTGGTCGTGTTGTTGTGGTGGTGGTCGTTGTTGTTGTTGTTGTGGTCGTGTTGTTGTGGTGGTGGTCGTTGTTGTTGTTGTTGTGGTCGTGTTGTTGTGGTGGTGGTCGTTGTTGTTGTTGTTGTGGTGGTGCTCATTGTTGTTGTTGTTGTGGTCGTGTTGTTGTGGTGGTCGTTGTTGTTGTTGTTGTGGTCGTGTTGTTGTGGTGGTGGTCGTTGTTGTTGTTGTTGTGGTCGTGTTGTTGTGGTGGTGGTCGTTGTTGTTGTTGTTGTGGTCGTGTTGTTGTGGTGGTGGTCGTTGTTGTTGTTGTTGTGGTCGTGTTGTTGTGGTGGTGGTCGTTGTTGTTGTTGTTGTGGTCGTGTTGTTGTGGTGGTGGTCGTTGTTGTTGTTGTTGTGGGCGTGTTCGTGTTGTTGTTGTGGTGTCGTTGTTGTTGTTGTTGTTGTTGTGTTGTTGTTGTGGTGTCGTTGTTGTTGTTGTTGTTGTGGTCGTGTTCGTGTTGTTGTTGTGGTGTCGTTGTTGTTGTTGTGGTCGTGTTGTTGTTGTGGTGTCGTCGTTGTTGTTGTTGTTGTGGTCGTGTTCGTGTTGTTGTGGTGGTGTCGTTGTTGTTGTTGTGGTCGTGTTCGTGTTGTTGTGGTGGTCGTTGTTGTTGTTGTTGTGGTGTCGTCGTTGTTGTTGTGGTGGTCGTTGTTGTTGTTGTGGTGGTCGTGTTCGTGTTGTTGTGGTGTCGTCGTTGTTGTTGTTGTGGTGGTCGTGTTCGTGTTGTTGTGGTGTCGTCGTCGTTGTTGTTGTGGTGGTCGTGTTCGTGTTGTTGTGGTGGTGTCGTTGTTGTTGTTGTGGTGGTTGTGATGTCTTTGTTGATGTGATGCTGGTGGTGGTTGTTGTTGTTGTTGTTGTCGTGGCCGTTGTTGAACGGTGGTGTCGTTGTTGTTGTGGTGGTTGTGATGTCAATGTTGTTGTGATGCTGGTGGTGCTGGTTGTTGTTGTTGTTGTTCTCCTCTTTTTCGTGTTGTAGTTGTTGTTTCTCGTTGTTTTTGTTTTTGTTTTTTTAAAGTAACGTACAACACACAGAAAAGATAGCAAAGCCTCAGTTTCAACCCAAATACCCATGGTCAATGGTCAGGGCTGGGTTAACCATTAAGCAAAATAAGCCGTACCGAGGGCATCAAGGGAAAGGGGGAGGGGGGGGAGGGCACCACAAAAACGTTTCAATGTCAGATTTACCACGAACCACATGGTGCAAAAATGCAAACGGTGCAGCTGAACCAGAGTCACAAAAAAAGTCCCCCCCCCCCCCCCCCCCCCCCAAAATGCACATACACAATAAGTGTAAAAAAAAAAAATTAAATGCATTTGCTGGCGTATAAGACTGGCTTTAAACAAAAAAAAAATGTGGTTTATTTTTGTTCCATGTTTTGAATTACATTAAAATTTACAGTATATGGGGGCAAAAAATCTTACAAGTGCTTAGGGCCTCTAAAGGTTTTCATCTGACCCTGTCCATGGTCGAAAAAGTGCCATTTCTCCCCGCTCGACCCCTGTGATTTAATTACTAATTTGCGAAACCAGGACACACATCTATTAAAACACGCCCAAACTTACTTCATCCCCTTCTCTAGGAGGACGTAACAAAAGCACGCCGATCAGCTGCAGTATCACCGTCAGAGCACCCAGCACAAGAAATACTTGCGGGATGCGGTCCAAAATTTCAGACTGGCTGAAATATCTGCAAACAGGGATGAAAAACGCCGAGAATGTGTGAACTGGATAAAGCAACAACAACAAAAATGTGGAAAATCTATGGTGTCACAGCAGGGCTTAGCAGACTGGCTGAAATATCTGCAAACAGGGATGAAAAACGCCGAGAATGTGTGAACTAAATAAAGCAACAACAACGATAAAAAAAAAAAAATGTTGAAAACCTATGGTGTCACAGCAGGGCTTAGCACAAAGTTAAAAGTGGCACACACACACACACACACACACACACACAATTACACAAAGTCATACCCCTATGGGTTCGCAGCAGGGTTTAGCACAATGTTAAAAATGGCACACAAAAAATGACACATAGCCCAATGTTAGGTACAAAACAAAAAACAAAAAAAGTCAAAACGAACAAACCACCAAGCAAACAAACAAAACTATACAACAATATCACAAAGAATAAAAACTTGAAGAATGGACGAGCCAGCGGATCTTCATTGGATCAACAACAACAGATAGATAAATAAATAAACGAATGTCAGAAGACACAATGGCTATACTTAGCTTGTCGCTCGTGCCGGTTGGAAATTTGTGGCAAGTTGTTGTTATCGAGTTTGTTACAGTGAGAAATATTATGTTTATTGCAAAACGTTTGATGTAATAAAGGTGTAATTGTAACACCATTTTGATGACCCCATAATCAAGCTGTAAAAGTTTTATATAAAAAAATACAAATAAAATTTTAAAAGAGAAAAAAGCTGCTCTTCTTCAAATATATTCCTTATCAAAGACTCTTGTGAGTGGATCTGGGGAAATCGGGCTTAGGGTGAAACTTTTAAACTTCTTTAAAAAAAGGAAGTGTATATCCGTACAACATGTTGTATGGATTAGGACAGTGCATATCCGTAAAACATGTTTACCAAAAAAGAGCGACTGGTGAAGGTTTGCTGAAACGAAACTTGGTACCGGTATGGTGTTCACGAATTTAAAGTGGCAACACATGGAATAGACAGATGGACCTGGGGGCGTGAGGGTCTAGTCAGTTTGTATCAATGGACGGTAGTCAGATTGACTAATCAGGCGAAAAGGGGTTGGGGTAGCCATTGGTGATCGACGTACACTCCAGTATATTAGCGCAGATCACGCAATCTTCAAGCAGAAGTCGGATTGTTTTGCTACCAAGCCGATTCATATTTTTAAAAACTATGCAAATTAACAAAGTCAGTAACATAGTATTCCGGTGTGTCTTCTACGTCATCGAATTGTGTGCGTTGTACGGATATGCACTGACCATATCCGTACAACATGTTGTACAGATATGCGCTTCCTTAAACAAAATAAAATAAATAAAACATTTCGAAGACGATTTCACGTTCCGGTAGAATAATTTAACAGAATGCAGAAAAATTGGCTAACCGTCCACAATATAAGCAAATCTCAATTTCATAGAAACGGTTTCCCCTCTGGCGGGGCTTTCTCGGGAATTTGGTGTTTCACTTTAAATCCGATTTCGTTAGACCCATTCAGGTAAATATTTCTTGTTTACATCTTCACCGCTGCCCGACTTTCTCTTCTTTTCTCTCCTCCTTCTGTCAATCCGGTTCCTCTCCCACCATATTCGTCACCTATACGCATATGAACTTACTCGCAAAACACACACACACACACATAATATGCATACGGGTACGTAAACACCCATCTACCGTAAATACACACATTCACATGCAAACACAATACAGTGATAACTGCACATGAAACCTACCTCGTTCTTTTACCTTTGATATCTGGTTTGATATTGTCAGGATTAATGAAGAAGGTCACAAGTTCATTATAGAAAATAGCTCCGCCCCCAAAGCCTGTCATCAGTGCACCGCTAGCCAATCCGACACGCCGAGGCATCCACTGCAAACATACGAGAAAGACATGCTAACATTAGTGGGCTGTTCTTATTTCTTTCTTGTTTCTTGTATTTTCCTAGTTGATAGTCCTTGTTGCTTGAGTTTTCTGCCTGCCTCCATTGGTCTGAACAGATATGGTAAGTGCGTCTAAGGAATAATCACAGATGTCACTTACTTTTATGACCACGGGAAGAGGCGGGCCGTACGCTAGCCCCGCCCCCAGACCGCCCATTGCTCCAAACACACTGATCATAGCAGCCATGGAGTTCTGGATAGCGAAGTAACTGGCAAAGGTGGCAGCACTGAAGTAGACAAAGATCTGATTACAAAATGAATCCTTTCATGAACCCCCACAGGTTGTATACGTACAACTGCAGATGAGAACTCATTTTTGCCAACTATTATATTAAACTCCTTGAGATAGTTTATTTTTCTCTGTTGATTGATGTAGTGGTAGTATATTTCAAATATTTGTTTTTCTAGCTATTCTAACCATGTACTTAAGATAGGGAGGACAAAAAAGATCAGCGACAAAAATACACAAATGTTCATTCTAAGTATAAACAAACCTTCAAAGAAAAAGTAAGTAAATAAACAAACAGAAGACTCCTGTTTAAAAAAAAAGTAAATCAGATGAACAAGTTATCAAAAACTTCATCCAGCCCAAAAAAATTGACACCGCAATATCGTCTCTACTTCTTAAGATAATAGCTTGAAAAACATGTGTAATAATTGTATTGATTTTTTTTTTCCAGTAAGTAGATAGTATCGTGCGTGCAACATGCGGTTCTCTGGATACAAGGCCAGAGGCAGACCGAGGAAGCCATGAGCCGGTGGCGTCAAAGAAGCTCTGACGACCCACGGCGTTACGCCAGGACAGGCTTCCCAGCTGGCTACAGTCCGAAAGCCCTTTCTTCCTACGCCGTCCTGGATGGTACAAGTAGTATGAAAAACAACACAACAACAGCAAGGAACCTGTTATTGTGCTACTGTTGTCATGAAACCACGCAAATGCATTCCCGAAACTGGACAACTCCCTTGTGTCAAATATTCTATGAACTTAATGAGGACATTTCATTTTTTCTATTGCTTGAACAGGAATGCAACATTTCGTCCCCACAGAATGTCACAGTTGTGCCTAACTCCCTTCCATCAACTTCTGAGAAAATGATGATTGAAGTTTCACGTGTTCTTAGCTTTTAGAGATACGACTTTTTTCTTCTTTTTAGTAAGACTTAGAAATTAAACATCGAATCCGCTTGACAGGCCTATTTTGATACACATTGGAGAAGGCCTACAGAAGTAGCATGTAGTATGTAACTCAGTTCAGCTAAAATGAGGCTATAGAACCCTGTCGTTATAAACATAAGGGGACGATTTCAAAATCAATATTTATGTCAATGTTAAAAAACCTGTCAAAACTAAGAAGCACACTTCGAGTAAAGCGACCTTTTTCCTCTCCTGCAAAAGTAGGTTATTCGCACTTGCGGGGTTTCATGATAGGGCTTACGGCAGGTTTGTATGGCTGAAAATGCCTATACCTACTTAGCAAAATCATATTATAAAGGAAATAACGCTTCCAATGTAAACATGAAAGGCTTTTCGACCGCAGAGCCTTTAAATTCCACAAAATATCGTATTATGCATAGAGAGACGATACGTGACGTTCAGGGGCATTTTTCAAAAGGTCTTGAAGTTCGCTATAGTTTTTATTTTCGTTGATTCTGAGCCGCAGCTGGGTTGAAAGGAAGGAAATGTTCCTACATTTTAAGCCGAAAAAACAACAACAAAAAACAGATCTATTCTTCGAGTAGAAGTAAAAAAGTATGACAGAAAATTTCGTTCTGCGCCTCAATTTAAATATTGGTGATCGAAACTCAACTTCAAAAATCCCACCAGCGTATTCCAACTAGTATTATTACATAACACAGAAAATATGTGGGGTTGTAGCAAGGCTTGGCACCACCATACGATGATAGAGGTGTTGCACTCTGGGAATCCAAGTTTGGGCCTCGCAGACGTTAAGTATCGGCATTAGTTCAAAATTCTAGGATTTTTTTATTTGTCGATTCAAGTGTGCATTGGAATGGTCAGATGGACCTGAGGGCGTGAGGGTCTAGTCAGTTTGTATCAATCGGCGATAGTCAGACTGACTAATCAGGCGAAAAGGGGCTATCGGAAAATGCGGTGGTAATTGACGCTACCTACATTTCTTGCTTGAAGGTCAATTACCGAAAGCTTGATTTGTCTTTCCTTTGCGTTTCATTGTATGGTTTCTGTATTATTTCTTACGCGAGGCTTGCTTTACACAACTTTTTCTTTTTGCCAGACTATCACTTACCTATGTAGCAACAAGGCTGCTATCACTGTCAGCCGAGCCCCATAACGGTTGCTGATGTAACCTGAGGCGATGATGGCTAGGGAGAAAGTGATGAAGAATGCAGAGAATATCCATTGCGGATCTACCAGATCTGTCTCTGATGGAACTTTGGCGTGGAAGTATGAGTTGATATAGGTCGCTAAATTACCTGTGGGGAGTAGGAACAGTAAAGAATAGTTGGCTTGATTCCCACGTCACACTGACTGTCAAAAGTTGAATTTTAATTCCATTCTTCACAGGTCTAATATATCGTCTGAAAAGAAGAAAGACCGTTGATGTACAGGGCCCTTCGTCCAGGTCTTGCAGCCGATTTGTTTTCTTTTGATCTCTTAAGTTCATAATTTTCTAAAACTTTAATTTTATTCAAGTTTTCTTTCTTTCTTTTTCTTTTTTTTTCCCGACGAACATTCTTTGTGATCTAAAGCTTGTGTAATTTTTAGTATTTTCAATCTTAAGGGTATAGAGTATGGTTTCCTTGCTGTTTGTCTAATTCTCTCTCTCTTTCTCTCTCTCTCCCTCCCTCTCTGTCCTTCCACCTGTCTGTCTGTCTGCCTTCCGTCCGCAAGTCTGTCCGTCCGTCCACCCGCCTCTCTCTCTCTCTCTCTCTCTCTCTCTCTCTCTCTCTCTCTCTCTCTCTCTCTCTCTCTCTCTCTCTCCGTTCTACTTACCAAAATACCATGGTACTCCAATAGGTAAATAGATGAAAATCCCCCCAGCAATAACGAAATATTTTCTCCAGGATCTGAACTTGTTAGTGCAGGCTGTAGGTATCATAGTAATTATCTCTTAGTCTTATGTTGTTAAATACCGTTTCCGGTAATCTCCCTGAAAATCCGTTCCTCAATCACACTGAAGGATAAAATTCCATCGCCTGGAGATTTGGAAAGAGATAACTCAGGCCAGACACAAAATACTTCAAGAGTTTTGTCCTCTTCGAATCTCAGACTGTACGAAATTACTGACAAATTGATGCTTTCAACAGGATACGGAAAATCTATGTTGACTTTAAGTGTTGAACACGAAATATATTGAGAGATTATTTTGACAAACTCTAGGGGAATAAAACAACTGCGCTAGTACATGTATTATGTAAATTATCTTTGATTTGGATGATCAGACTCATGCTGCACAGAGTCTATTCCCTTTTGTGCCGCTTTTGAGTTGGCCTCGAAACTGATTTGAATCAAGTAGCGAGACAGGGCTGTTTCAGTTTCACAGGTGCGTGGGGTCCTGGTCTACCTCCATGGTCCACAGAACCGGAGCAAAACATGGACCAGACACAGAGCAGTATAGACTCCTTTATCATTTTTACATGATCAATTAACATTAACATTGCTGTTTGCAAGTGTTTAAAAAAAATGCACACTGTCATTATTAGTGGGCTAATGATAGTAAACCTGTTATGTGATAGCCGACAAGTGAATCCGAAAGTCAAACTTCAATCGGTAGTAGATGTGCTTGATAAAATAACGTGAGTGGATCTGACGAAATCGGGCTTAAGGTGAGAGACCGCATTCCTGAGAAAACCTCTTCAAAGGGAAGAAACATTTCTATGAAAACAGAGCTTTGGTTTATAAAATGAAAGGTTGACATTTTTTTCTGCATTCGTTTAAAATATCTTGCTTGAAATCGTCTTAGAAAACTTTACTTTTTGTAAAGAGGTATAAAAATTTCACCTTAAGCCCAATTTCCCTAGATCCACTCACAAATTTGTAAACAAATAATACAAAGCTCGGTTTTTGAACGATTACCGTAACCTATGACAGGAGCACTGAAGATACTTTGCGGGTCACCTTCTGATCCTACGATACGTTATAAACCTCGTCGCACGGTAACAAACTTTTTTCTGCGGATTTGCACGTCTATACACTCGAATACTGGTAATATTGTATCTCCAACACGGAATGCGAACAATAATTATGGGCAAACACTTCATACTATGACTAGCAAACTTACTCACTACGAAAACTCGCACAGCATGAGTGTGACACAAACTGACAAAAAACGTTAGAACTGTCTAGCACGTGGTGTTTCCGGCCGCATGTGAGTGCGCCAAGCAACAAATTTACACTATTCGTGTGTGAACACAGATAGGCTTTGATGACCCGCGGAAAAAGTGTTTTATGCAGTACTCAAGTCACTTGTTAATCTTTGCCAATTCCCACCGACGGTTCCCGTGTTATTAAAGGGGCCTCTTGCTATCAGCGAGACTAGTCTGTGAAAATTTTAAGACCTAAAGTTTGTAGAGTCTGTCTGTCTGTCTGTCTGTCTGTTCAAATTTTTCCGGGGGCGAGGGTGTCAGTATTTCAAATGTTTATTAATTTTAAACCACTAAAAACGTATTTCAGGCAAGTAAAGCATTTTAAGTAAAAGTTCTTTCCACTCCTCTATAATTCGGTCATTCACCTTTGCGATAGGCCAGCTACTATGTGTGTACCGTGCGCTGATTACAGTTGATGTAAATATTTTAAAAGTGCCAGTCACATTATACGACCTTGCATGGATGACCGAACAGTGCAACAAACTCGCGGTCTCATAGTGAATCACAGCATCGATTTCTGTAATTGGAGTAGAACTTTTTTTTTTTTTTCCATTCTCATGATATTTGTAACGAGTTATATAATGCGGTAATGATTCATGCGTTTTGATGTCGTCACCGTTGGAGAATCGGGCGTGTCACGTGAGACTGTGCCATTATCGCCAACTTGCTAACTTGATGTCGAGGAACGATGACGGAGGCGGGGGGACATAACGAACACAACATCAATCATTGTATCACTTGTGTTCTAGTCGTTCATTGAAAATGAGGATAGCTAAAAAATAAAAAAAAACAATAAATTTAATCGTCCAATGACTTCAAGAGTAGCTTGTCCCCCACCCCTGCCCAAAAATGGCGGGAATGGATAGTAAGGGGAGTGAGGAGGGAGCGAGCGAGTAAGAAAGGCAGGGAGAGATAGAGAGAAGGGGGCGAGAGAGAGAACGAGAGAGGGGGAGGGAAAGAGGGAGATAGCGAGAGAGAGAAAGTGGGGAGGAGGGACAGAAAGAGAGTGAGCGAGAGAGAAAAAGAGAGAGAGAGAGAAAAAGAGAGAGAGAGAGAAAAAGAGAGAGAGAGAGAAAAAGAGAGGGAGCGAGAGAGAAAAAGAGAGAGAGAGAGAAAAAGAGAGGGAGCGAGAGAGAAAAAGAGAGAGAGAGAGAAAAAGAGAGGGAGCGAGAGAGAAAAAGAGAGAGAGAGAGAAAAAGAGAGTGAGCGAGAGAGAAAAAGAGAGAGAAAAAGAGAGGGAGCGAGAGAGAAAAAGAGAGAGAGAGAGAAAAAGAGAGTGAGCGAGAGAGAAAAAGAGAGTGAGCGAGAGAGAAAAAGAGAGTGAGCGAGAGAGAAAAAGAGAGAGAGAGAGAGAAAGAGAGGGAGCGAGAGAGAAAAAGAGAGTGAGCGAGAGAGAAAAAGAGAGTGAGCGAGAGAGAGAAAGTGGGGAGGAGGGACAGAAAGAGAGTGAGCGAGAGAGAAAAAGAGAGTGAGCGAGAGAGAAAAAGAGAGTGAGCGAGAGAGAAAAAGAGAGTGAGCGAGAGAGAAAAAGAGAGTGAGCGAGAGAGAGAAAGTGGGGAGGAGGGACAGAAAGAGAGTGAGCGAGAGAGAAAATGAGAGAGAGAGAGAAAAAGAGAGGGAGCGAGAGAGAAAAAGAGAGAGAGAGAGAAAAAGAGAGTGAGCGAGAGAGAAAAAGAGAGGGAGAGAGAAAAAGAGAGGGAGGGAGAGAGAAAAAGAGAGAGAGAGAGAAAAAGAGAGGGAGAGAGAAAAAGAGAGGGAGGGAGAGAGAAAAAGAGAGAGAGAGAGAAAAAGAGAGTGAGCGAGAGAGAAAAAGAGAGGGAGAGAGAAAAAGAGAGGGAGGGAGAGAGAAAAAGAGAGGGAGAGAGAAAAAGAGAGGGAGAGAGAGTCCAGAACAACCACCGTTACAAACTTTTAACTTCGTCGAGTACAATCATTAAGAAAACGTTTGAGCCTGAGTGTGGTTTAGTTTAGTTTAGTTTAGTTTATCATAGGCCTGGCGGCCAATTCAAAAACACACAAGAATCATGTGAACAATCTTAGAAAACATTAAACAAACAAACAAACAGACAAAATGCATGATCGTTCACTCTCCCCGCTCCCTGCAGCATTTATACACTTACTTATTGTAGTATACAGTCAAATACAGCTTGTAATTGCCAGCAACAGTCATCATTTTCAATCCCTCCCCCCCCCCCCCCCTACATAACCGATCTCTCCTCACCTTTATCTGTTGTAAATTTACTACAATTGAAAATATCACTATAATTTATTCTTTCACTCGAAGGTGAATTTAGTTTTCAGACTTTGTGGAAAAAGCACGTTCGACATGATAACAGTCATATTTTCACTAGGAAGAAGCAAAGCCATAGAAAATAAGAATGATAGGACAGCACCGGACGCCACCACTCCACTGCCATTAGGAAAGACAAAGAACGAAACAAAGGTAACACAAATCTCTCTCTATCTCTCTCTCTCTCTCTCTTTCTCTCTCTCTCCTATTTGCTCATTTCTGTCAGATTTGAACAGTTCTCGTATCGAACATGTAATTTGCACCAACTTACAATAATTTTTAATTTATTTGGGGGGGGGGGGGGGTGCGTTTCCTTCTGACAGTTTTCACCCGTCAGTCTAGTGAAAATGTGACGTCTGGTTTTAAGTTATTTTAAAGGGGAAAAAAATGAAGAGGAAGACAGAAGAGAAAAAGAATAATAGTAATAATAAAAGGCGAAAAGGAGGAATGGTCTAGGAAGACTGTTGCCAGCAGTTGCCAGGAAGATAATTCATCCCAGCAATTGCAATTTGACAACCTAAAATTGATTGTCACTTTGTTTGTGAAAATGATTAATGCCACTTGCCAGAAACACGCGGTGATCCAATAATAAATTAGCCAGAAAAAAAATGGTGACCAATCTCTCTCCCCCA
This sequence comes from Onchidella celtica, assembly GCA_963931925.1. NCBI lineage: Eukaryota > Metazoa > Mollusca > Gastropoda > Systellommatophora > Onchidiidae > Onchidella > Onchidella celtica. Next base: position 25,203,577 of record OZ007577.1, read on the forward strand.
AACCGGTGCAGGCAGAGATGGTAGATGTGAAATATTGTTTCCCAGTGTGTGTTCATCTTTTCTGACCCTGGTACGGTCTGTCAGCCGAACTTTATGTCCCCCCCCCCCCACCCATTCACCCGGCCCCCTCTCCTCCGCACACATCTACACATGTCAGACTTAGGCCAGAATCACCTTGACTTTGTATGTTCTTTCTGTTCTTCTTAACTCAACACTATTAAATTATGATAAAACGGCAACACAGCATTAAGCAAAATAAGCACTTGCTTAGGACATCAAGAAGGAAAGTGGGCACCACTCAAAGCCGGGGGGGGGGGGAGGGGGACGACACTACAGAAAAGAGGAAAGGGGGCATCTCAGAAAGGGGGAAAAGGGTACCACAAACTTTTTTCCAGTGTCAGGGATAACTTTTGTACGACCATAGCTTTCATCATAGTTGTTGACAAACTAGAAACTCAGATGAGAAAGAAGAGAAATAGCAAACAATATTTTCTTGTGTAACTGTATCAAATAAAGAGACTTCCCTATCTATTGAAACTGAAAAGTATTTGCAGTGTTGTCAAAAGCTAATTGATTTTCAGTGCGATGACTTAAACACAGGCCCTTAAAAGTCCTTAATTTTATTTAAATTGATGTTAGGGCCTTGAAAAGTCCGTAATGATCAAAATATGTCCAAAAAAATCCCTAAAATACCATTTTGCCATAACTTTCTCTGTTATGTTCTGGTGTAGCATTAAAAAAAAAAGTGATAAATTATGATTTGAAAAAAAAAGCTCGCCTTCATCGACTTTCGACTTGAATCAACCACTCTGATAGCTCACCATTATACCTGACAAATTGAAGTATTTAAGTAGTAATAATCATAGGGCCCTAGAACATCCATGAACTAGTGGAGACAGTATTAAAGTTCCTTAAAAGGTCCTTACATTTTCTCCCAAGAAAGCCCTTTCCTAAATTTTTATTTTTATGGCTATCTTAGGAACCCTGAAATGGCATGTCCTGACCGCTTTAAACCTCTATCTCTCACACTCTTAATGGCCTCTCATGCCAAGGGTACCGGGTTCAAAACCCGGCCGGTGCAGGCGTGTTGGAAGTTTGGGATTTTTCTCATATTTTCGTGTCCCTGATCCTATTAGGGGGTAGGATCAAGTACCTAGTCTTCTCGGATAAGTACGAAAAAATTCGGAGGGCCCGTGTGCACGTTAAAGATACCTTGGCAGTTGGAAATCGAAAAGAGCAGGCCGAACAGGCCGCTGCCCGGGCAAAAATCATATACAATTCATTCACTCCCTCCCCCTCCCTCCTCATCTCCCCTACCAGTGACTAGTGCTGCTCTCAGACAATGACTTTACATTTTTGGTACTGACCTTTTTTCTTCTTCTACTCCGTCATTTTCCAATGGCAGTCAAGAGAAAGAATTATTCTCGGCTATCCATGCGGCTTCTTTCTGTCCACGTTTTAAAAATCGTTATTTCATGAACTACCGGTATATTTGCGCAGTATTTCAAATGCCATCAAATTTGGCAACAGTGAAAGTTAATAAAAATAACATAGCTGATGGAACAAAACACTCGTGGAGATCAAACTGTGCATTACGTCAATGGTTGAAAAATAGTTTCTCATTAGTATAATGTACACCCTGATCCCCACTAATCTATGAAGATTGTTGGGACATTGTAGATTGTGAAAGCTCCCTGTTGGCGTTACAACTCTCAGTCCGATCTCCATACGGCTGTAGAGTGTACACGGGGATTATCCACAACAACAAAGCAATGGTGTAACAACTCAAAACCCGATGTCCATTCGGCAGACCAGTTTAAAATAGACCCGGAAAGTCACATGACTTGATAAAGAAAATGGCGGCGCCCAAGGCCCGTTTCTCAATGTAGGGCAAAACAGAGAAGCCACAACATTATGCCTTCTTCTTGCTGGGCGCCAAACTGCGTGAATAGAGTGTGCATGGTTGCTGTTGTGCACCATAATCTGATGTTACGTAACTGTAGCGCCCTAGTCCTATGGGCTAACAATGTTGTCCGCAGCCCTCGGCGACCCCTCGTGTGCTAGCTTTACTACTCTGTGATGTCTCACTGTGTGACGTAATTGTTTATTGTAGGTCTATCGAGAAGGTACGATATCATTCATGTCGGAGTAATTATGCTAGGTTGGCCTTGGGGTGATGCAATTCTGTGACGTGTTTAAGTGCGATTAGGTGGCCGTTATCCATCCCGTAGTTTCTGGATTTCCCGTTAGTGAACGTTCTATCTAAATGGGTATATAAAGGATGGCAAGCGAGTGAGTGTGTGTGCAAGATATAGTTATTCTGCATGTGGGCAAGATCCTGTCATTCTGTGTAAGACCCATTCTAAGTTTTGTACGTAGACCTGCCTGCCTTCCTCATAAGTAAAAGTTGTGAGATATCCAGCGTTCATCTACAGTTATTAAAAGTTAATGTTAATCGTTCATCGGATCCTGTTTTCATTTATTTCAACGACAGTTCGAGGCAGTTTCGTTTTTAAAGGGTAGCAGCTCAGATCACCTGACTCTCCCTATCATAACGTGCTGAAATTTACACCAACTTTTACAGTAACATCTTTCCCAATTGGCGTGATAACACACAGCCCGATCTCCCCCGGGCTGTCTAGTGTACACAAAGGGTGTCCAACAAACCTGTAGTGTTCCATCTACCGCATTTTGGAAAGAGTTCCGCAAGTCCTGATCACCCAATTAAAAGTTCACTCCGACCTAAATCCAAACAAAGCCCTAACCTTGACCTTATTCCTTACCCTAAATCTAATGCCATCTCAACCCTTTCAACGACAAGCACAACAACAACACAATCTGTAAAGAACTGAAAAGTAGGGACTTGCGGAACTCTTTCCTTAATTATGTTAGTGGATCTGGCGAAATCGGGCTTAAGGTGAAATGTTTATACCTCTTTAGAATATTAAATTAAACTATTTTTAAGATGATTTCAAGCAAAATATTTTAAATGAATGCAGAAAAATAGCCAGTCTTTTATTTTCTCAAGCTATTCTGATTTTGTAAAGATATATAAAAATTTCACCCTGAACCCGATTTCGCCAGATCCACCTACATTCAATTAAATTTTACAACTGTCGAGTTTGATTGCATTTGAAATGTTAGATTTTTATTGATTACTTTTTTTTTTTTAACAGTTCGTGGAACAAATGAAACATGGACAAAAGAGAAGCCATACTGGACAATGAGAACCCTTCCCTCTGACGGGCCTTGGTAGAAACGATGACGAAGACAAAAAAAAAACAACAAAAAAAACTTTAGGCCTACACTGAAAACCTTGAGAAAACTGAGAATGGCAACTGCTGGCCACCGGTGTTACAACTCCCAAATCGACAATAAACATGCAGAGTCCGGGAGGGGGGGGGGGCCGAGTTAGTTATCTAAATAAACGTTTTTACTGTCAATGCGCAGGTCGGTGATCAACATGTACCGTACCGGTGTGCCTCATATGATGCTCCATCCTTTATATTATTATTTGCAAAGCCTCTCTATGAGACATAAGAAAATTGAGTAACCATTGAAAGTTGTTCACTAGCGCTCCCCATTAACCCTCTGGTGCTCGGTGTTCAATAACTGATCATTTTCGCCACTTGATGGATTTTTGGCGTTTCCGTTGCCGTTTCCGCGTACACAAGAAAACACAACTACGAGAGTTTCTACGAGACCCATGATTTGCCCACTGACGTTCAGGAATGTCATGTAGAGTCGCCCACTGACGTTCAGGAATACATTATAGAGTGAATGATGACCAGGAAAAGGCCGACGGACAACTGGAAAAACACGGGATGCTGGGATAGACCACCTGGACCCAGTGCAAAAAAAAAACAACGAATCACAGGCCAGTGTTGCCAGATTGCACGATTTGTGTGTGGACCTCTCTCTCTCCCTCCCTCTCTCTCTCTCTCTCTCGCTCGCTCGCTTTCTCTCTATCTGTCTCATAATAATATTTAGAAATTACTTCCAAATGTGCCCCATGGCTAGATATTCTTACTATAGAACTGAAATACAATGTAGTTTAAAATGCGGGACTATACGGATCCCTACAAAGACATAAAAATTCTTAGGAGCGGCTCTGCGCGTGGGGGTACAGGAGGGGAGGGAGGCTTCGACCCAGGCGAATTAGTCCTCTCAGGGACATTTTTCTAATGAAAGCACGTCCGGCGATTGACTGCTGAGTACATTACAAAGCATTATCTGCCAATACTGCCATCAAACATATTCGGAAGTCTTTCCATAATTTACCTTATGCATCAGATACTGGATACAGCTTTTGAAAATTTGAAAAGTTGTGTAAAATCCGGATTTTGTTCAAAACGCTTCAAAATCGAAACTTACTAAATAGGCCCTAAAAAAATACACCCGTTTGACACTTTTTTTAAGATTAGGAGTGAGAAAACCATTTTCATAACAAAAAACCAACATCATCAAAATGTCCCATACAACAATAATGGCAAATACCGTTGAAATATTTTCTGTCTAATAAAATTATACGGCAAGGCCCGGCTCACAGTCCACCAAGTGAATTCTATTTTGTTGTTAAACGCAACTGAATCAGGGTCAACAAACTTCTAGCTGTGATTTACCGTTAGGTGCTTGTATCGACAGCTGGTCAGTTTCCTGTAACTTCAGAAACAATCTATATGAATGATTGATCCAGTTTCTGTCCGTTCCCGTATCATTCCCAACAACTTGTCCTCTGTGCGGTCATCTATGGAAATTAAAAATAACAATGGTTTGTTTCTCGACCCCCCCCCCCTCTCCTTTCCCGAACCCACTGACCTTCAACAATCCTACCGGGATGCGTGATTTTTTTTTTTTGCGTACGAGCTTTAGCAAATTCAGGAGCGGGGCAGCAACACATCCCCAAACACAGGACAGCTCCAACACATCCCAGGGATTTTTGGTGACGTTCAGAGTCATTTTAGGGTTAGAGTGCACAATCCAGAGATTGCAACACCCATGGCAGTGTTCGATAGGACGAGAAATCCCTTAGCCGATGACCTGTGTTTGGGGAGGGGGGGGGGTGTTGCTGCCACGCTCCTGAATTTGCTAAAGCTCGTACGGAAAAAAATCACGATATCGGGATTACATTTTTTTTTTGTGTGCTAAATTTTGCTTCATGGATTTCGACAGTAAAATCTTGTCCACCTAACATTTTTACTTCTTTCTCGTCGTCGAGACTTCCCTTCAGTAACTGAGAATAATCCGCCACGGTGTCTCTGGATGTTAACGTGAGCGGCATAGATGTCTCTCTCATTGTCTCGTCATAATCTAGCATCTTCATGAAGCAGTGTACTAAAAGCAATGATTTTCCAAGTGAAATCCTTGCCACCTCAAAACATCTAGTATCTCAACACTCATAGAGCAGTTGTTGGCACTTGCGTTACAGAGAGGGCCGTCCTAACGCATGACACACTGGGCAGTTGGCCGGGGGCCACATGCACGCAAATTTTACAGTGGTTTTTGAAACGGGGAAGGAAATCCTGTGCATTACAACAGAGTATATCCAGGCGAGGGGCCCCTGATGATGTTAAGACGACCCTGGTTATAAACAAATTTGTAACGAAGAGATCTGCCCTGTCGTTTTGGGAATACATTTTGGATTCTGGTAGGAGCCCTTGCCTTTGATTAAACGCAACACACTTCTCTTCGGTGTTTAGTGTCACGAGCGAGTGAGCGGGGGTCAATAAGTGCGGGGAAGGGATCTTGAAGCGTGCATGTTGTGAGTTAGGCTGAGGCTTAGTCCCGGCAAGATCTGGGCAGTCAAATCACTGCAAGTTAAGGAGTCCAAGGAGACAGACGGAAGAAAGCAGTCGGGAGAGTGTTGTATTTTCCAGTGATGACTGGTAGGTTTAACTAGGATTGATAATTATGATGATTGATGTACTATATTCGCCTATTACCATGATGTAAATAAGTTATATGTGAGGAATGTGAAAGTCATTGATTACTGTGTATAGAAATGTGCGCAAGGAGCGATAGATGTAAGTTAGGATCATGGATTCGTAGCGAGAGTGAGTACTGTGTAATGCGGTGGAGGTGTGTTACCGTAAGATGTGTGGTGAGTGAAATGTGGACTATTGTGTGTACGCTTGATGGTTGGTAATGAGGGGTGAAGTGGATAGTAATTGTATGGAGTTACACAGATGTAATGTTATTCTTATAGGTGCCGGGGTCGGGCAGAGAAGCCACCCGCGGTGAGCGGACTAGCACAGGGGATAGGCCCGCATAAGGACATGCTTGGGTTGGGCCGAAGGCTACCCATAGGCCAGCAGGAGTGAAGCTGTCGCGCAGGACAGCGAGAGCACATGAGTCGTGGCAGTCTGGCCACAGACAGGGACGTTGTTATTAAGATGTTAATGTGCTATTAGGATGTTACTGTACTATTGAGATTATACTGTGCTATTGAAATATTAATGTGCTATTAAGACATTGAGGGGAGATTGAGATACGGAGATTAGGTTGAGCAGGAGCCAGTAAGATAGGCCTGCTCGTAGTACATACCTTGATGTGAGGCTGAGGCCAGAGCATAGTTAGAAAGTAACTATCGGGTTGTGGACCCGGGGAGGCGAATGAATGTGGGAATAAGACCATTGGATGGTATTTGAATTCAATAATGTAATGTATGTAATTGCACTTATATCTTTATCTTTATGTATAATAAATGTGTGAGTCTGTTTGGTTGTTCTGTTAAGTGTTATACTTGTGCGTTCGTGATTGTTGTCTTGTCATAATCATTACATCTCCCAGTCTGGGATTTGTGACATTTAGCAGATCCTATAAAATACGAAAACTAACACTTTCGGGCACGATTTTATCAGTTTTTCATTTCTTGACCTCCGGGGGCTCAGCACAAGCCATTATAAATAATCAGGGAGGAGTTCCATTTGAGTCGAGTTACACAATAAGGATATCACAAGGACGCGACTTTAGGGGTCGCAAAGGGCAGGTGGATGCTTTTTTATAGTAAGTACGTGGGTTGGCCATCAGCGCCCAGAGCATGAAATACATTATAAGCTCCACTAATCCTTTGTAACTCATATGGTACTCCTCCCTAAGATTACTAATTCCACACATGAATTAATCCACAAGAAATTTACTTTTTTTATATTTTTTTTATCTCACACTGAATTCATTTACTCCATCACCCAAATGATCGTGGATCATGCCCTCTCCGAGCAGGTGAAATCTGATCAGGCCCAGGGTGGTAACCCGGGTTTCATAATTTTTTAAACTTATGCAAACCGACGAGGTTAGACACTTTCCCTAGTTCAGGCCATCGATGCTGACTGTGAGTGTTCGAAAAGAATGGTGTTAGCGCCGCGTTGTGTAATCACGAAGTCAAAAAAAGCAAATGCTGAGCTATGCTTACTATTTAGCAATGGCTCATTGAGTCATTATCACACTCCAAGTAGATCTAACTCACCTGCGTAGTGCAGTGGTCTAAATGTCTTACTATCGAGCGAGTGTGTGCCGAGTCGGATCCGAGTGGTGACAAATTGCTAATCGACATTCATTCACTTACTATCACTATCACTGTGAGAGGATGAACGATTTTCTATTTTTAATATGTGCTTTCATGGTAACGCTAGTGCGTGAGTAAGGGACGGCCACTCATAGTAGTTTAGGGACACTTGGCCGAGTACCATTAATTGGATTATTTCCCTTGTAATAGTAGCGCGGGACCCGTTATTCACATCACGGTGGAAAGCGCGCATTTTGATTGGTCAATTGGAAATGTTGACCACCGGGCTTCCAACTCTTATATCATTGCTTTAAGTTTCTTACAACTCGCTCCTTCGTTGTTATCCACCGACAGAAAGACGGGAACCCGAATTCATTGTTGAGAGTAGGCAATACCCTATCGGTACAAAATAGGTACTCATGATAACGTTTGTTATCAATGGAGATACGTCGTATTAATGGACGAAAGTATCCCGCACAAGTTTGTCCAATGTTGTTAGTCCTGACACTTTGAAAATTTATATTAAAACTATTACCGGGTTTCTGGTATAAGTAGTCAGTTAGAATTGTAGCAGCAAGTTTCTACTTTAATCTGGTACTAATTTTGTTGTACTTTGATGCACATATCCTATTGAAATACTTAATAAGAGGGTCTCGGATTTAAAGTAAACTATGAGTTAGACGCATGTTATCCGCGATAATTCCAACCTGGGTCAAATTTATTCAATTATTGCTGGAGGGGACGTTAGAGTAATTTCTGCAGTTTACTGGGATACCTAATTGACTTTTGTGTGCACCCTTTTAACCGTACAGTAAATTCGATTGTGTTAGGACCCTAACCGGTAATGTTGTTCGGCTGGACTCAATGTCCGAGCCTTTCACTTGTCCAACACTGGACTACGTAATAGCCCTCTCGGACGTCCGCGCTGGCTCATAAAGATGATGCCAGTTCGAGTGGTCAGTAGACTCCATCAAAGACGCCGCAACAATAGGAAGCACAAGTGGACCTTGCAGTACAAATAATGGGAGCGCCTCGCCCAAAACATGACCTAGTCCAGTTGCGCCAGTAGCAGAGAGACTTTGGGTAAGTTGGAGACTATTATATTAGAAGTGACTTTAATTTGCGCACCCCCCCCCCTCCCTTTCGGGGATGCCGCGTAGAGAATGCTGATCTACAGAGACTATTATGAGTCCGGCTCAACGGTAGTTGCCATTGTCATTAGACGTGTAAGGTGCGCGGTGCAGTGCAGTGTCTTGATATTGTGACTTTATTGTCAAAGTTAACGTTTGCGGTGCTAGATGATAATGATGGCTCGCTAACCAAGCTATCACGATTTGCTTGTGTGCATATATATATAGAGAATGTGTAGCATTGCCTTGTTGTGGTAGGCAGTGAGGATTTCCTGACATGTTGATGTGGATGGCTTATGTTATAGCGAGCGGCACTATACACTTGATTGTATTACGGGTATTTGTGTACCTTGCCAGTACCACTATGCTATAGAGAGCAGTGTGATTGTGATTGCGTGTTTAGTGTTTAAGATGTGTAATTAATTACATGTATTGGAGATGTATAATATTAGTTGGGCCTCACATGGGTGAGCCCCAGGATTGTTCTATGTGCGGCGGTGGATGAACAATGTTTCAGTGAGTTTACACATGTTGCAATGAGTCTCGCCGACATATATATATATATATCATGTGCATGTATTATAGCTATCCAGATGTATTATGCTTCTATGAGTTTCGTAAGTGTGTGAAGGACAGTTTCATTTTAAGGAATGTACACATTACTTTATGTATCTAGTGGTGTGTCATACGCATGTTAGTCTGGCGGCATAGCTCCGCGGCTAAGGTCAAAGGGCATGACCCTTCAGTATCGATTGGGAAGGGAAGTAACCAATACAATAGCCCTGGGGCGGGTTAGTACTAATAATGGGAGTGGGCCTATGAGGATGGCCTGCATTGGGATGCAGCGTCTGTGTTATGGACGGTCAGTGGGCCATGTTGGCCACTGCGTTATTAAATGGAATGGCCACTCTGGATGTGCTGTACACCGGCTCAGTGGAGCGAAACTATTGTGTTCTTGCCCCTTCATTTGTTACGTCCTTCACACTTTGATTAGTACATTAGTTTATGTTGCCAGCGTACTAGGAAACTCCTTGTGTGTATGATATAGCCACTTGTAGTTGTTATTCATTAACCTTAGCATTATTTTTATTCCGTACATGTATGTATGTAATTAGTAATTGCTTAGATTCTATATCGTGTTGATGTTTTGATTTAATACTATTACTATGTATGTCCACCATTGATTGCCTGATTAATGTTGTCATTATATCCTAATCATATTTTTGTCTTTTTCTCTTGTTCCAGCTTATGGCTGGTTGGGCTTTTCTTTTCTTTTTCTTGGTAGGGTTTTTCCTATGCCTTTTTGGTAGTGATACCTTTGTTAGGCTTTTTGAATAAATAAGATTGCCAGCAGAACCCTGTGTTTGTTAATCCTGTGTATCCTTAAGGGAGTTACTATTGAACCCACGCAGTAACCACATTAGCCACTCGTAGTTCATCCAACATCACTAACGGTTTCTTTCAGATGTTTTCTGGATGATAGGGAAGAGAGATGGAGAGATACAAAATATATACATGTGTAGCCATAGTGATATGTTTATCTTATTGTCCACCCCATCTTATTGCTCTCATGCGCTGACCTAGTTATATTGGCAACGTGGTTATATGTAAATTACATCTAAATTTCTTTGTACTATCCCTTTGTTAGTCCCAAACAGAGACGCTGCACGTGGACTATGCCCACGCTGGCATCGATACCTTCTTTGTCTGGGCGATGCATTCCCTCCGCGGGTCAGCTGACCACTGGCGCGAATATAAGTTTGTCCAGTCTGACCACTTAGTCAATATGGGGACAAGGTGGTCTAGAGGCAAGGTGCTCGCCTCTCATGCCAAGGGTCCCGGGTTCTAAACCCGGGCAGTGCAGGCATGTTGGAAAGTGGATTTTTCTCATATTTTCAAGTCCCTGGTCCTATTGGGGGGTAGGATCGAGTAGTTCTTGGAAATTGGATTTTTCTCATATTTTCAAGTCCCTGGTCCTATTGGGGGGTAGGATCGAGTACCTAGTCTTCTCGGATAAGGACGAAAAAATTCGGAGGGCCCGTGTGCACGTTGCGCACGTTAAAGATACCTTGGCAGTTGGAAATCGTAAAGAGCAGGCCGAAAGGCCGCTGCCCGGGCAAAATTTGAAATTAATAGATTAAAATTTATCCATATCATCTCCCCCCCCCCCCCCCCCCCCCCGCCAGAACAAGAAATAATAAAACAAGTAAAGTGAGGTGTAAATGCCAAGGGCAGCGAACCTCCTAAAATAAAGACCTCAAATCAACCACTTAGTCAATATATTCCTATCTGACGGCGAGGGGCACAGACTTATTGAAAGCTAGCAGTAGTTAAAGTTCCATTTCATATATTGGGTAAGTTGGCATAAGGATTCTATAGGTAGTACTTAGTAATTTTATGTGCTTTTCACTGTTGTAGTTTAAGTTGAGATATTGTTTTAATGTCTCATGTGTAGATGCTGTACTAAATTATTTTGTGACCTTGTGCACTGGTCACAGAGTGGAAGTATCGTGTAATTCCGGTAAAGGCCTATGGTGTGTCCGCGTATATTTACCATTAATAATGCGTTTCAATTTAGTAATCTTAGCCAGGCCTAGCTTTATTTTAGTGCCATGCATTCCTTCCAGTCCAGTTAAGCTACTATGCTGTTCTCTGCAGGTGTTATCATCTGTATCTGCTTGCGTGCACGTGTCGTGCCACGCGCTCTTTTATAAAATGCATTTCAAACTAGCGTCATACCAAAGTGATTGTCCCGTTGCCTGGTACATAGTAATTGCCTAATTTAGCCAGCTTTAAGCCTAGGTCCATACTGTGTAATATTATTGGATTGGAGTCCCCATAAATAAGCTTTCATTACTGTATGATGTGTTCCCATTTAATATATTCTGGACACTGTTCATACCCTTGGACCCGCCTTGATCTAGTCACTAGATTCACGTGACTACCCCTTTGTTTAGGTTAAGCTGCAGCTATGGTCTGCTTGGCATCATCATCGGGTTTGGCCATGTACTAGCTACCCAGATTCTAAGTAACCTCTAGGGTGGGATGGTCGTCCACCCTGTTTAATGCCTGTAAGGTCCGTGCTTCGATTATTATTTATCGATTGCTGTAGGCTATCAAGCGGACTTAGCCACCTTATTTGCTTCGTATGGTTTGGTTCTGTGCTCTAGGGCTGTATGTACATGTATGTAATATATTAATTTACAGTTATTTATGCACATGTGTTTTTATGTATGCTTTTACAGTAATTATGATCAAGCTGTTGGATTTAGCTATATCGACCACGTGGCAATGGCATTGTTGCCATGGTGTTGGGGTATCCAGCTTATAATACATACATTAGTTATGTTGGACTTCGGATCCAATGCCTCTGGCTTGAGATCTATGGGCCTCCACTATGATCATAGATACTCCGGTGTATTTTCTTACGATCTGAGTAAATTCTTGCATTTATTGATTATATTCTAGTTCTGGAACCTTGTATTGATTTTGATGATTAACGTGGGCTTATAGGTTCTTATATATGGTCACCAGCCTAGCTGTTTATATGATTAAGAAGGATTCAGACGACACTTCCAGGGGGACTTATGAATTATCATGGTGGTCATCCTTGTGTGGTCCACGTAAAATAGTAATGCTTGTATATAATATTGGCTACATAATCCATAGCCTGGGTCGTGCTTAATTGCCATGAGGCCTGTTAAGTATTACTTTAGAACAGTCCCTGTGTTTTGGTTGATAATCTAAGCAGTAATATATATGCTTCTAGGGGCAGTTCCCTGTGCATATTGTGTCGGGATAGCACTTGGTTGGAATTTGTCATCGGGCCGTAAAGGGCGCCCTGATACTTGTTTAGGACGCCAGGGAAACTACTGCTGGGTTACGTTCCCTTGCTATTTGTCATTTTTATTCTTATTAAGCCTTGGGTGTTCATTATTTTCTGTATACAATGTGTTCATGCTCTATATATAGTATTATGACGTGTGCTTATAATAATAATAATAATAATAATAAGTACACTTATATAGCGCTTTATGCCTAGACCTCAAAGCGCTTTACAAACGCGCGAAGCGCTCAACACACTACACTGCTTCTTTCTCTCTCCCTGTCTCGCTCACTCTCTCTCTCTATCTCAGAGCAAATTGTAACGCAGCCTGTTAGGCGCAGTTCACAACTCACAACAGTTCACAATTCACAGCAGTTCACAATTCACATCAGTTCACACAACACACAACTCAAATAATATTTGAATATTTATTAATAACAATATATATTTAATAATGAATAATAAATTCTGGCGGGGGGGGGGGGGGATGATATGGATACATTTTTAATCTATTAATTTCAATTTTCAATTTTGCCCGGGCAGCGGCCTTTCGGCCTGCTCTTTACGATTTCCAACTGCCAAGGTATCTTTAACGTGCGCAACGTGCACACGGGCCCTCCGAATTTTTTCGTCCTTATCCGAGAAGACTAGGTACTCGATCCTACCCCCCAATAGGACCAGGGACTTGAAAATATGAGAAAAATCCAATTTCCAACATGCCTGCACTGCCCGGGTTTAGAACCCGGGACCATTGGCATGAGAGGCGAGCACCTTGCCTATAGACCACCTTGTCCCCCTAGCGTCCAGTCCCCCTGATGCTTTATTCTTTTTGTCCCTACAGCCTGAGCCGCTGTGTTGGTTCGCTTGGGTTGTGTTGGTTTGCTTGGTTTCTTGGTTTTGTTTGGTTTCTGTTCCCTTTTTTTCTGTGCTCTGAAATAAACGATAATACGTTTACGACCCCTATATATATAGCAGAGTTAGTTATTTTGTTTTTGTCCTGACGACCACCACCCATCATCGTCGTCTGCTAACACATGTATAATAAAAAATGCGTGACATGTCAATTATTTCTGGTTCTTTTGCATTCTTTCTTCAAAAGCCCACCCCCTCTCTCCCCCGCACACACAAAATACCCAGCCCCTTTTTTCAACCCCTACCGCCCCTCCCAATAAAACCTTCGAAAGAATGTCTTTATTCGGGCTATGTAAACTCAAAAGGGAACTCCACCCGAAAAAATGGGGAAGGGAGAATAATGAATCCAATGTGTCATTCCCAGGAAGTAAAAATATGGCTATAGAAAAAGTTTTGTAGCCTATAGCAAAGCCTGGCATAAGCAATAATACAGGAACGATACACTAAAACGCAAAGGAAAAAGGGAAGACAAATCAAGCCTTCGACTGAATGATTGAATAATCTTCATAAGGACAAAAAAAAATAACAGGATAGAATATTGAACAAATATAACAAAACTGAACAAAAAAAAAAACGGAAACATCGTAGAATATTTTACAAATATCAGTACGGTAATTAGCTGCCAGATCCAGACTTGGATTTGCGGGACGCAGCCCCCACGTCAGTGTATCCTATGCGAGGCTTTGCTACATGTACAAACTTTTTCTTTTGCTATACAAATGTATAATTTCGACTTTGCTTCATGCTGTGCTGCGACACTACAGATTCTCTCTCTCTCTCTGTGTGAGTGTGTCTGTGGCCGTGTGTGTGTGTGTGTTGTTGTTTTTTTTTTTTTGCTTTTGGATTGTGTCATTCCACTTCCAGTGTTAACCAGGCCGGCCAAGAAGACGACAACTTCCGGCCAGCGAATGGCCTTTTCTTGAGTAGACATGTGACAAGAAGTTCTCCACACAGCGAGGACTGAAGATCTGCAGGACAAAACTGGACCAGGGTTGCCAGTTTTTTTTCAGGACAACTTGCCAAATATGTGACAAAAACTTGCCAAATGCTTTAAAAACTTGCCAAATTTGTAAAAATAAGGATTTTAGTCACACGTACTCATAAAAGTGAAATATTATACATGTAAATTCTAGAATAAACAAAATTCTGGCTTACCCGGTGTTGTCTAATGTTGTTTCATTCATAATTTTAGAGCCTCTGATATAATGTAATCCTCTCGAGGACTTTGAGGAGTGAATGATCAAGAAAGTATGTTAATGTAATACATGTATATCCAAGTCACAATGCTGAGTGCCAAAAAAGTGCCAACTTGCCAACCAATTTGCTTTCATGCCAACCATGTTCAAAAAGTGCCAAATTTGAACAATTTGGCACTAAAAGTGCCAAACTGGGAACCCTGAGTTGGACTGCCCCAACCAGCACCGAGCATGTTTTCATGTAACTGAAAGTGGCCGGAGGGTTATGCGAGTTTGTTTCTTTTATGGCAAACGAACGGTCGAGATAGAAAAAGGTTTCTGGGGAAACACCATACACTTTTTCCCACACAAAAGATAAGGTCCAAGCAAGTGAAAAAAAAAAAAAAGCCTATGCCGTGGTCCATCTAGATTCCAAAAGAAACAGAATAATTTTGTACAAAGATTAGCCACTGCCGCGAGTACATGTAAATTGTAGACTGTCTTCTGTCCAACGCGTTCACCCTATGACAGTGGTTCTCAACCTTTTTCAGACATTCACCCCCCTTAGGCTCCAAATTTTCTGTCCTCGCCCCCCCCCCCCCCAACCCAAATCCCCACTCACACCTACCAGATACATTTCATAAGATGACAGACTACACACAAATTCTAACGTTAAGTTTTTCAAAGCTTTATTACTGACACTAGGCATGTTGGTTATTCGTTCAGAGAGAATTCTCTATCAAATGAAATTTAAAAAAAAGCCTTTTTTTTTAACACTCATGTGCACGTGCAGTTGAACACGTCAGTGGCCGCGCTGTATTTGCCCTTAAATCGACCCCCCCTTTTCATTTTCGCCCCCTCCGTCGCCCTTTTCGTTTTCACCCACCCCCGCTGGGATATCAAAACTGGTGAAGGGGAGGGGGGGGGGAAGAGGGGAGGATATCGCCCATGTTAAGAACCACTGCCGTATTTGTAGAACTCAGCATTGCCGGGGTTCTAGAAGATGCCATGAATTTAAAGACCGAAACATCTAATGAAAGAATCCATTCGTATATTCTTCCTCTGAAGATCGTAAACTGCCCTCCTCCACCTGAAGAGTTTCTCAGCACAGAGGTGCAGTTTTCAGTCATACCATGCATGAAAACCATTTTTTTTTCTCAATATCTCAATTTCAGTTTTAGCTTTTTGTTGATTACCGGTAGGCATGATAAAAAAATCAAGCGTTTCCAATTATGAATGACAAACACCATCAATGCAATGTGACACTTGTATGAACATCACAGAACAATACGCTGGGCATCTGGTTGTAAAAACACACGTAAATTTATTGCAGTTTCAACAAATTCTATTTCATACATAACAATATATCATCGTGTGTGCACATTTTCAAAGTTATCTGTAGTCTAGTATAAACATGTTTCTAGAACACAAGCAAAAAATACTGTTTATTTATACGGAATTCACAGACACACACACAAGAGAAAAAACAGCAACAACCACAGAACATTCAGATTCCTGACTGGATCAGAGCCATCTTAAAGCATGGGCACACTAGACAGTTGTGCAGGGGCCCCAAGGGTTTAGTGAGGCCCATGCATACAAATTTATAACTGGTTGCACAAAGGGCAGGCCTCAGCCTATTGCTTTGCCCAGGGGCCCATGATGATGTTAAGACAGCCCTGACCACGGTGTGTCCTGGCCCCCATCGTGTATAAAAGAAGTCAAGGACCAAAACACTTGTTTGTAGGATCGAGCACCTAGCCTTCTCGGATAAGGACGAAATATTCAGACGCCCCGTTTGCACGTTAAAAATACCTCGGTAGTTGGAAATCGTGAAGAGCAGGCCGAACAAGGCAGAATTGTAAAAAACTGATCCCTACCACAACAATAAAACGTGAGGTGTAAATGCCAAGGGCAGCAAACCTCCTAAAATAAAGACCTAAACACAAACACTTGTTTGACAAGAGTTCTTTTCCTTGGAAATCTCCTGCAGTCTGGCTCTCCCAGGAGTTTCGAATTTTTTTTTTTTTAATTACTTACTACACGTACCATCACAAAACAAAAGTGCTCATCTCATCAAATGTTCATGCATTTCCCTTTCACGAACTTCTCCACACCAATGGGCTCTATCTTGAACACTGTTTGAATAGCAAGTTAGAATATATTTACAATGATAAAATCAATCATAAAATATAATAATTTTGGTGACCACTGACTGATGTCCAATGACAAATCCTTTCAATTTGTGGCAGATTTACTAATGCCCGTATCTTTGTTCTGAAAGCTCTGTGGGTGCCCCAGTCACTCAAAAGAGGAGAAAATGTGACTCAGTTTCTTAAAAAAAAAATTCCTGAGCTTTAATATGGCTGTTCACAAGAGCAAATATATAATATGAATTATGTAACTTTGATACAGAGTATCAATTAACAACTTTCCTTATCTGAATATGCCACGGCTGCTTGAAAATGATAAAATATCTGAAATTCCTGATCTGGTCAGAGAATTTCCATCTCTGATAATCTGACTGCCATTGCAATTAGTAGCACAACCATGACTTACCTGCTGCTACATAACCATAGGTCATCACCATTCCCTAAAACTGTGGTAATTGGTTTTGACTACTTCTCAGGAGAGGCAAAAAACTGTCTTATTTTAGTACAACTGGTCTAGCGATGACGGCTTTCTGAATGTTTGCTATTTGATTACTTTTTGGCTTAGGAGTCTAGACCTAGATCATTTGATGTGGCTTTGAAAGTACATGTAGTTGAACATACCTAAAAATCAATCTTTGGAATTTTTGAGTTACTACAGCCATAGGGAACGGTGGCGAGATATGATTGTCAACACTCAGCAAAAAAAAGTAATAACTAAAAATACTGTATATATATATATCTAGGTCTGTGCAAAATTCAATACAATGTATTGATGTTAATAGTAAATAATATGTCTCAGCCATCTTAGTTGAAAGAAATCAAGCGAAATGATGGTTTGAAAAAAAAATTTACAATTCCGTTAAAAGAAAATGATGGCAGACATTTGCACAATCTAATTAGCAAAAATAAAAAAATTCATATTTCAAGTCCCAGACCATCATTTTGCTGGATTTTTTCAAGTTGAGTGGCCATGACATATATTACCGATTTTGTGCTGTAATTTCATAAATGCAGTCTGTCCTCTGAATACAATTTTCTGATATAATAATGCACAGCCATCTACACTTTAGGAAATTCTTGTGCAAATGCAAAATGATTTGCATCTAGAGATCCCATACAAATGCCTTTGTCCAATAAACTATTTTGACAGTAACATAGTTTATAAACTTTACATCCAGGATTTTGGTAAGATCTGAAGATAATTAAACTGATTAATAAGTTTCCAATTAACAAAAAAACAAAACAAAACAAAACACACACACAATTTAATTTTTCTGGAAATATTAGCTCAAAACCAGTTTGTTCCCCATTGAGATTTACGACAGACAACTGTTACTGACAATTCTTCACCTGTCTAATACAATGTAAGAGATAAAAGTTGTTGGAACGTAACGGAACTCTTTTCCACTACCCCTTCCTCAATCACTGTGGAGAAAATATGAATGTATAATGTATGAATATTTATGACAAAATTTGTTACCTATAACGGCTGGAGTTCCAGCCACTATTTTGCCAGAATTTATTGTTGGGGCTGCCATCATGTTATGTATGGTGAGACCTGAGACACAGAATACCAAGATGGACCATTCCTTTTTTCACCATTATTATGTCCACAACTTCTGCGCATATAAACATGGTGAGCACTACTCACAGAGCACCATGCTACCGATCTTTTTCGTTCAATTATTAAGGGGTATGATGCGAATTGTTGCACTGTCGACATGGATGATGTGCCCACATGTCGACGGGCGGAATTTGGTACATTGAACCAATTCGGTACCCAGTGTTTCGGATGTTACAAGCATGAGTGTGAGGATGATAATAGATGATGCAATTCCTGCAAACAATGTAGATCAACACTCTGCAATGTGTGAAATGCAGTGATTTTCTTTCTGTGAAACAAGTTTATGCAATGGAACGTCCAGTGTTTTAAATCATTTCATTGACATGTCAATGTCATTAGGCTTATTGTGCTGGTGTGAAGCAAAAATTCATGTCTGGGGAGCCACCTGTCTGCGCTTACACCAGCCTACACGATCATCAATAACAAGACTACAGATTTGATGGTTTTATACTGACTGTTAACATAGGAAGGAGCAGGGATGGAGATCTTGATTAGTCTACAGAAATGAATGCATGTGACCCGGACCTCATTTCTAGGAGATTCTTGGGGGTTTTCTAGGACATTTGTGAGTGGATCTGATGAAACTGGACTTAAAGTGAAAGACCAAATTCTTGAGGAAACCACTCCAAAGCAGGCAAAAATCATTTTCTAAGGAAACTGAGATTTGTTTACAATATGAAAGATTAGCCATTTTTCTGCATTCAGTTGAAATATTTTACTTGAAATCGTCTTAGACATATTTTATTTTGATTTTTTAAAGAGGTACATGTATGTATTTCATCTTTGGCCTGGATTTGTTGGATCCAATCACTTTTTTCTAAAATTTTAAGAGGATTGGAAAATACTTTTCATGAAGAAAACTATGATAGAAAAAAAAAAAGAATCTAAAATAAACATACTACAGGACACACATGTGATCTTATATGAAAATCTTTGAGCAGAAGAGATTATTGAGTTTCATACTGCTAACCATTCTCACTTGTGTTTCACTCCACAAGTTCTTTGAGCCTGAGCAAAATTACCCAACCTCCCATGACAAAAACAACACAAAAATAAGTGAGTATTTTTTACAGGAGTAGGTTGAAACAGCTGTGGGTTGAAATTTAAGAGTTTCCGTGGAGAAAAAGACAGACAGCACGAGATTCTAGATTTTAGGAGCCAACAAATCGTCCCCTTAGAATTGGTGTGTATTTTTGTATTTCTAAAAAGAAAAAAAATTCTTTGCTATAATCACCTGAAACTTCAAGCCTCCATTTCTCAAAAGTTGACAGAAGGGAGTTAGAACCTTGCCATTCTAAGGGGACAATGAAATTTCTGGTTGATTCTGGGAATTCCTAGAATGTTATTAGCCCTGACATCGACTCATCCAGAGTGCCTTACATGGTGGTTTTTTTTTTTTTTTATAAGCTCACCAACAGAACCAACCAAACAGCATGACCACCAACAATTAAACAATGCCAAGTTCTCTCACAGCGCTGTTGGTAACAAATCTCTCAAAATGGAACTTTTTCAAGTCAAGAGTTTTGTAATGTCCATCCAAAATGTACTCCATGACAGCTCTGCCTATTCCAATTGAATGCTGAAGTCCGTGCCCACTCAAGCCATTGGCAAAGATGAAATTTGATAGATAGGGATGAGGGCCAATCACCAAATTTTGATCAAAGACATTGTAGTCATAGTATCCTGCCCATGCAGATTTGACCTGAAATGACAAGGCACAAAATGTGAGGTGTGGCTTTTTTTCTCCTGCCAGCTCAGTTTGGTACAGTTGTCTCTAATAAGACAGGCATGAAAATACATCTATATGTTTCATAAACTGCAGCCCAAAGGAAAAATGACATAATGACAGCGTAGCCTTTTTCTACTTTAATGCCTTTATGAACTTGTCTCACAAATACATTAATTTCTTTCTGTCAAAGGCAAGACAGATGCATCTGCTACCGAAATAATAGTTTCCAGTGTGGCAAACCATTATAAGTGACTGTTCGTGATCAGAGACAATAAAGTAGAAAAAGGCGATGCTGTCAGGTTACGTTCTTTTACCTTTGCGCAGCAGAATAATTTAGTTTTCTCAGCTAAGCCATGGACCAAGTTCCAAGATCATGCCACACATGTTGTGTTTACATCTATCAGGCATGCCACTAGACTAAGAAAATTCACATGAAAATACTCCAATGGCAGAGCTGCATTAAACCAGTTGGCCAGATCATAGGTGCCCAAAGTGGTGACATCTACACCCAAAATATAAAACTGATGTAAGATTACACATAAATGAAAGAAGTGATTGTAAATAAGAATAAGGAAGGGCTTCAGTATGGACAGCTGCAATGCTTTATCATCATGGGAAAAAAACTATGGAAGTCTGTTATGCCACAAAGTTTTAATTTCTTTTGTACTTTTGTTGTTTATTATATTTCACTTTGACATGGTTACTAAAAACAGCTGAGGCTACCTTTCATTGCCTCCCTGGAAAAACACTCTTTCGTCTCTCAAAACAACAAAATAACATTAAAATAATGACAGCTGTTCCTACTGACGCATGAGGCACTTCAAAGAAAATTTGTGTGGCGCTCCAGGAAAACCCGTTGGATGACGGACAGGCTGCTTTTGAGATACAGGCCTACAAGATGATTTTTCTCAATTTCCCAGTTACTACATCTGACATTTTAAACGGCCATATCTCAAAAACTATTTGAGATATTGACTTCAAATAAAACGCAAAATACACAGAAAATGTCCATTTTTCATAATAGTTGTTTATCTCAAAATGTGAAATTTGATCCATGTGACGGGTTTTCCTAGAGCACCACACATTTATAGGAAAATGGAAAATTGGTACTGAGTGCAAGAAAAAAATTAACATCATCATCCCCTGTCTACAGGAGTTTCTTAATCCCAATGGAAAGTATGCTACAGAAGCTTCAGGACCTCATCAATTCCCTACCCTCACTGCCATAGGATCTAAGAGTAAAGACAAAGTTTTTCAACCTGGAGGGAGGGCAGACATTTGCAGGAAGTTGCGAGCCGACTAGCAGCAATGAATCAATGATGGAAATCTCTTAGGCAGATCCCTCTTTCTGTGCATGTGTGTGAGAGAGAGGGAGAGGGGCTGAAATCCCCAAATCTAATAAAGACATCAAAACTCCAATACTCGCCGAAAGCATTTGCCCAGCACAAAGACCTTACCTTGGAGTTTTCAAAGGCAGGGACTCTGTTGGCTAACCGTGGCCAAACAATATTTTCATAGAAATCATAGTCCACATCAAAGTTGCCAATTTCAGGTTCATCTTCCTACACAGCATAGAAAAAGACAATAGGTCCAATCACTATGATAAACTAGAAGGTTTAGTTCTATATCATGCCCATAGAAATCTATATAAGAATACTAGCAAAGCCCACCTCTTTAACATGCTCATATGGAATAGTCACTGTTAACAAGAAGTGGAGAAAGAGACAGAGAGACAAGGGGAGGAGAAAGAAAAAAGAGAGAGGAGAATGAAAGACGGAGAAAGAAAGGGGGAAAGAAAAAGAAAAGCGAGACAGAGACAGAAAGACGGACAGAAAAAGAGACAGAGAGAGAGAGAGAGAGAAAGAGAGAGACACAGAGAGAGAGAGAGTGTTTAAGACTGTCGCCATTTTAACACAGTATTCAGAAAGAGATGAAAATTCAAGGAGAAAAGAAATGGGCCAGAGTGAATGAAATTCTTTTATGCCTGAAATTTTCACTTTTGTTAGATTTTTAACCGAACCACAGAAGAAGCCATCAGTAGAGCAGAATTGATTTCGCCTATTTTTACATTACACCCCCGAAACCCCACGTAATAATAAATTTCATAAGTTTGACACCCCCGAAACCCCACGTAATAATAAATTTCATAAGTTTGACACCCCCGAAACCCCACGTAATAATAAATTTCATAAGTTTGACACCCCCGAAACCCCACGTAATAATAAATTTCATAAGTTTGACACCCCCGAAACCCCACGTAATAATAAATTTCATAAGTTTGACACCCCCGAAACCCCACGTAATAATAAATTTCATAAGTTTGACACCCCCCCCCCCCCTCCGAATTTACAAATGTACAGCTATTTTAATGCGAATATGAAAAAAAAAAAATGACAAAGCCTTGATGTCTGACCACTTTTAACCTTCATTGTATGTCTTGGGTCTAATGTACCCAAAAAGCAGTTAAAAACGTTTTGAAACTATCTTATTTCTGGGAATTTTTGCTTGAAATTCCAGGTACTCCTCAACAGCGTCATTGCCCATCGTCCCGGATCCCATACTTTTAAAATTTTAACAATGCAGGTGTGTGTGTGCATGTTCACCCACACACCAACATTTTCACAGTTCCTGTCCATACATCCTGGGGTCTCACACAGACACCATACTTTTAAAGAGGATTTTATTGTAAGATTTTACTGTCATATCCTCAGTCACATGTTCTGGGGTCTCAGATACCCCACACTCCTAAAGAGGATTTTATAATTATTATTATATGCATACTCGTATGTTCTGGGGTCTGACAGACACCATACTTTTAAAGAGTGTATCCTAATAAATTGTTCTTCAAGCACCATGACTACGCAATGCATAGTTTTTATCGACCTATGGCAAAGTTGAAGAGCGATTATGCAAAGACAATTTGACTGCTTTATTAGCAAATATATTTTTTACATAAACCCAAAACTTGATTTGTTGAAAAAAGTAAATAAAACCAAACTTGCTTACCTCTGTGAGTGGAGAATGCCCACACAAATAATGGCCACCGTAACCTTCTCTTCTGACATAACATCCTGTTACATCTACTAGGAAAGGGCAGTCTAGCATTGGCCCATCAGGGCAGTGGTTGACATAAACATACCGTTTTCTATTGAAAAAAATACGCATATTTCAAAAATTATAAATATTTCATGAAATGACACTCTATTGTGATGAAAGTTAAGATATTTTCACCTCAAGGGGCAAGTGAACCCATGCCCTTTAAGGTCAAAACATGGAAAAAAGATAAAGTTGTTTGTAGCAAAGTCTTCTGTAATAAAGAAACAATACAATAAAATGCAAAGGAAAAAGGGAAGACAAATCAAGCTTTTGATCAAATCAATTGTTTTTTTATTACATGTATTTCTTACACGAGGCTTTGCTACATACAACATTTTCTTTCTGCCATATTCTGTTTCAAGCCTTACTGCACAGAATTTCTGTGGTTTCTGTAATATTTCGTAAAATGCCCTTTAGCTAAACCTGTCAGTTCAATGTGGTTTCCACAGAGAGAAGAACACAAATACAAAACAACACAAGCACCACACTTCACGAATCACATAATGCACTCTGCATTTATTCATAATGTGTGCATACTGTCTTGCACTTTACTAGACTGATCTTTATCCTCAAATCTGGCAAGAATTTATTTTTGTAAAAATATTTCCAACGCCCTGCCCTAGAAATATAGGATGGACCAGTAAAATAAGATACAGTGGGCAAGTCTGTATTTTCCCCAGATATACAGTGCACTCTCCCGATAACGACATGGCTCGGGACCAGAGGTGCATGTGGTTATCGGGAACATGTCGTTATTCGGAGATTTTCAAGATGGCGGAAAAAGGGGTGTGGTTAGACCCTTAGAATGTAACGTACCAACCATAGTGGGTGATCAGTGATCGGACTTTCCAAACATGTAAAATACACGAAGTGTGTGTGTGTGATCTGTTTCTTGCTTAATGTCTTTGTGTCCACATCAGCCAGAATTTGCAGCTTGGCATCTATTGTCAGTATCTTTCTTTTTTTAACAGCAGCTGTCGACATCTTGGGGTGCGTTATTGTTCTCGGGTGAATACAATCGATTCAGCGGTCAGCGATCTGATGACTGACTCATTTAATGCGCGTCACCCTTTTTGTTCCGACGACAATAGACACAGGTGTGTTTTCATTGGCCTATAACAAAGCGATCTCATTGGCCGATAACAAAGCGATCTCATTGGCTATGAGGTGCCTCTGGTAGGACATTTCATTGGTCGGAAAAGAAGTGTTTTTATTGGCTCAGAGAATGAAATGAAACTGACCGGAAACAATATTTTAGCTATTTTTATTTTTGTATCTAGCAAAGTCACAGCCGATTATTGCTAACTCAATGTCGTTATCCGGAGAGTGGTCTAAAAAGTATGTCGCTATTTAGAGAGTTTTATTACTAATAACATATAGTAAAAAAATCGGGACCGGGGGTCAATGTCGTTATCGGGAGAATGTCGTTATTCGGAGATGTCGTAATCGGGAGAGTGCACTGTATTCCACTTTCAATACTTCTGACTTTTTTCCATTCTATTTGAGGACTTCCTTTGAACAGCAGTTAAAACTTTTATTAAAAATACGGAAGAGAACAAGCTTTGTCCCATGTCTTAGTATATCACAGTACATGGATTTTTAACTTTAACTCTTTAAAACACACATGACATTGATGCTCACAACATTCTTGCATTAAGGGGATACCATACTAAGACCAGAATGGTATAGTCAGCTGTCAGCTGCCTGCGGACAAGAAGTGCACACCATAATTTCCCATATTTTCTTAGCAAAGCCGGGAAGACCCTTTCATACCAAGCCAGGCCAGACACAGTTAGCTTCTGCCAGTATTTCTAATCCATGTTAAATGAGTTAATATCCAAGATGCCCAACTCTAACCTAAGACCAAACTATACCTTACGAAGCAAACAATAATGGCACTTTTTCAGAAGAAGAAATTATATTTGAGCCATTGTCAAAAGGTTACCGCACTAGATTATAGAAAGCTTTGGAAATTATGTTTTGCATTTAAAACACTCTTATGTCTTGCATGAAGGTCTCTATTTCAATTATGTAACTTGACAAGATAAAAAAAAGGATATTCTGGGCTTTTAGTGAGCTTTTTCCATGGTAAACTGTTTCGGTTGTATCAGTGTACGAAATAAATTGACCCCTGGGCACCACAATGACCATTCAATTCAAACAATTTCACTGTATCTATCACAAAAGACTTAAGACATTCTGAAAAACTGTGCTGTTATATGGCTGAAATTGTATCAATCTATATGTGGCCCAGCAGTCAAAGCAGAAAAAATAAAATTCTTGCAAAAAGTTCATAGAATATCTGGCAAAAAAGATTTCTCATTTGCAAGTTGTGTGAATACAATTGTATTATTTCGTGGTAGGGCCAGCTGAGACTGACTAACTGTTTTAATTTTACCTGGGCTCCACAGGCAGAGGCACTGCTAAATCCTTCTCTCCCTTCCCAATACCGGCCATCTCAGCGATGTCCGCAGCCCAGGGACCGGCACAGTTGATGACCAGTGCAAACCTCGTCTCATATTCTCTACCTTCTTTTGTTCTGATCTGTGTGGAATGGACAAACATTAAGTAAATCATTTGTTAATCCTTGAAACAAAAACAGTAGTCCTAGAGTACTTTGATGGTTGCAGAACCCATTAGTGCAAGGAGTTTCTGAAATTCATGATGGATATAATCATGTACTCAGTGAGTCATTCATTTTCTTGTCTCTATTTTTGGTGGGGTTTTTTCTGTCCTGCTTTTTTTTTGTATTTCTACGACTATTACACAACCTAGACAATGTAAATACTCATGACTAACACAAATTTCACTGGTTTGTAAGGAGCGATTTAACCTAATTAGCCATTTGTGGCCCTGCACCAAGTTAGTATAAAATACTCCTTTCCACTTTAAAATGTTGAAGATCTATGTCTTGTGTAATTGTTAAAAAAAAAAAGTTGACCCGGTGACTTGGGGAACAATCAGATATGATTTTTAATGTTGAGTTTCAATCACTAGTGTGCAAACTGAGGCACAGAACAAAATTTCCTGTCATACTTTTTTCATTCTACTTGAAGAAAAATGTGTCTTTTTTCTTTTCCGGCTCAAAATGCCAAAACACTTTTTTCTGTTAAACTCAGCTGTGGCTCAAAATCAATGAAATAAATATGCCTATTCACACCTTAACATCTTTGTATGCCTATTTATGATATTTTGCAGAACTTAAGGCTTAACAGTTAAAAAGCCTTTCATTATATTGGAGCTGATGTAAATCACAGTGTAAAACAAAAATACTGTAAAATTAACAAAACGCAAGGGATTTTGTGAACATTTTTCTCCAAAGTATGAGTTTTGCACTCTGTCACAAATCCCAGACTGGGAGATGTAATAAGTATGACAGGACAACAATCACGAACAAACAAGTTTAACACTTAACAGAACAACCCATCAGACTCACACATTTATTAAACATAATTATACATATAAGAGCGCAATTACATACATTATATTATTGAAATGACTGCCGTACAACGGCCTTATTCTCACACACACTCTCCCTCGGATCCACAATCCGGTAGTTACTCCTAAAGGCACTTCGGCCTCAGCCTCTCCCCTCAGGGTCTTAATAGTACATTAATAATTTACTGGTACCGCAGTCTCTCAATATCCCCTTCCTATTGTCATACACCTTAACACTCCCCTAGCACCTCAGCAGGGCAATAACACGTTATTATTTCCATAGCCATCAACATGGCAACACCATAGTATCAGTTCACTAGCCTATCAACATGGCAACAACATAGTATCAGTTCACTAGCCTATCAACATGGCAACAATATAGTATCTCATTCACTCTCATATCTACGTCCCTGTCCGTGGCCTGACTGCCACGACTTATGTGCCTCTACTGTCCTACACTGACAGCCTCACTTCTGGCCTATGTGTGGCCTCCGGCCCTATGCTGGCCTATCCCCTGTGCTCATCGAGGTGGCTCTGCGGCCCTTCCCCGACACCTACAAGAATAATATTACATTGGTATAATACCCTACCATTTCTATTCACTCCACCTCTCCTTACAATCCATGAAGCGTACACACACTAGTTCACCTTTCACTCACCACACATCTTACGGTAACACACCTCCATCGGAGTACACACTACTCACTCGCGCTACAAATCCATGAACTCACTTTCATCTATCGCTCATGGCGCACATTGCTATATCCAATATCAAGGACTTCCACATTCCTCACATATACTTATTCACATCATGGTAATAGACGAATATAATATAATACATCAATCATAATAATCAATCAACGTTCTACATACCAGTCATTACTGGAACAACACTCATCCGTCTCCCGACTGCTTTCACTTATGTCCGCCCGCTGGGCTCTTATTCACAGGTCCGCTCCGTCGGGCCTTCTAACTTGCAGTGATAGTAATCCAGCGCTTTCGCCTCATTCAGACCCCCCCCCCACTACTCACAACAGCACGCTTAACTTGCTGTCTACTGTGAGTCCTTACTCTACACCCGCTCTGTAGCAATCCCCTTAATTGCACTCACTCCACTCGTGACATCATCCCCCACCCCAAAAAAATTAATGCAATTAATTTCAAATCGCATCAAGATGACTGTCAACGAGTGAGCGTGAGCAATACCTACACTAAAAAAACTGACCTAGCAGTTCCCCTAGTATATAAAATACCGAAATCAGGGGAAAATATGGGGATCAATATGGCCTGAAATATGCATATATGTGTCACATCATGAATAGCTAACTAACCACCATACTTAATACAGAATCAAAAACCATTCAACCTATCAACCATTCTTCATATCATATTTATAATGTCAATATTTTAAAGTCGACTTATTCACACAGATCCTGTCAATGTTCCTGTCCTCCGATGTATAAGCTGCTGAACTCTTCCCCTAGGCTCGACTAAGGTAGTCGGCGATATGATTGCTGGTTCCTGGAATTGGTTGAATAACGAAGGTATACGGCTGCAAAGCCAATGCCCATCTAGACAAGCGTGGGCTGGACGAACGATTCTTCGACAAAAATGTCAGTGGCTTGTGGTCTGTCTGGATACAAAATTCTCGTCCCATGAGATAACGTCCTAGTTTCTGGACGGACCAGACAATGGCAAGACACTCACGCTCTATCACAGAATACTTTCTTTCTCTCTGCAATAACTTCCTACTGACATAACATACAGGATGGAGACATTCGTTCTTCTCCTGTAGAAGACAAGCGCCGACACCAGAGTCCGACGCATCCGTTCTGAGGATAAAATTAGATCGAAAATCGGGTAATATCAGAATGGGTGACGATGATAATGCTGTCACCAAATTATCAAATGATGTCTGACATTCAGACGTCCACTGGACCTTATCGGGTTGTCCCTTCTTAGTAAGGTCAGTAAGAGAAGATGACAAGGAGGAAAAATTTGGAATGAACTTTCTGTAATAATTTAAAATTCCCACTAAGCTTCTGACTTGTTTCTTTGTTTTAGGGATTTGCAACCCTACCAACTTGTCAATTTTTGTTACTTCAGGTCTCTGAACACCTCTACCCACGATATGTCCTAAGAATATTATCTCTGGACATGCCAAATCCATCTTTGCGGGTTTAGCAGTTAGCCCAAACTGGCGTAATCGTTGAAAAATTACTGTTAGTGTCTGAATATGATCAGACCATGTCGACGTATGACATGCTATATCGTCAAAGAATGACACGACATTAGGTATGTCCTTCAACACTAATCTCATTAATCGTGCAAACGTCGCTGGCGCGTTTACCAACCCAAATGGCATGACCTTAAATTGGAATAATCCAATGGGCGTTTGGAACGCCGTGTATTGTTTAGACTCCTCAGTAAGCGGGATTTCCCAATAACCTTTCGTTAAATCTATCTTGGAAAACCACGTGGACCCGGCCAATGAAGCTATTAATTCCTCCTGAAACGGAATAGGCTCCCTATCGCCTACCGTAATAGTGTTCAATCTTCGAAAATCAATACAGAACCGCACCGATCCATCAAGTTTTTTCACGAGGACGATGGGTGATGAATACGGCGATGTTGATGGTTCTATCACATCTAGCTTCAACATTGACTCAACTTCCTTTATGACTCTATCTCTCGAAGAAAAAGGCAACGGATACGGTCTAAGAAATACTGGCTTATCCGAAGTCAACTTTATTTGGTGCTGGATCACCGTAGTGCGACCGGGCAAATCCGTAACAACGTCCGGGAATGACGCTAACAGGGTCTCAAGTTCCCTACTCCTTGAACTCGTAAGGTCAGGGTTAATTTTAACGTCCCTGTAACCTTGTGTCGGAGTTAACTCCGGCAATTGAATTTGTAACTCTTCCTGCGCCTCGGTGTCGCTTACGTCACAGTCCAACTGGTCTACGACCCCCGTACAAGCGGTAGAGAAGACAGTCTCCTCTGGTCTTGTCTGTGCACACAGATACTGTGGTCTCTCATAAAATCTCTGTAGCATATTAACATGGAAAACCTTACTCGCTCCATCAATGTGGATAGCGTAATCTACCTTTGAAACAACTCGCTCAATAACATGAGGGCCTTTCCATGTCATCAATAACTTATTATGGTCCGTAGGTAACAACAGCAGAACCTTGTCTCCTGGCTTAAAAATTCTCAGTTTGGACCCTCTATCTTTATAGTCTTTTGCTCTTTTCGAAGCGATATTAGACGCTTCTTCTGCTATAGTGCGCGCTGAAGATAGTCTTTCTCTTAAATCAACAAGGTACTGAAACACCGAAATCTGATCATCGTCTCCCGATGATGGCGACGTCATCATGTCCCGAAGAACATCAGTTGGGCCCCTAGGACTACGACCGTACATCATTTCGAACGGCGAGAATCCCGTTGACTCCTGCCGTACCTCTCTGTACGCGAATAACACTGCAGGGATATATCTATCCCAATCTTTAGGGCGATCAGCAGCTACCTTACGCAGCATCGACTTTAACGTCGAGTTCAATCTCTCGCACATGCCATTAGCCTGCGGATGATAAGGGGTGGTAGTGATGGGTTGTATGCTGAATAAGCGGAACAATTCCTTCATCATCTGCGACGTAAATTGCGCGCCCCTATCAGACAGAATTTGCTCTGGTATTCCTACCCTAGCGAAAATTGCAAACAACGCTTCCGCGACTGCCTCAGACGTTATGGTCCGCAGAGGAACCGCCTCTGGCCATCTCGTAGCATTACATATGACCGTTAAGAAAAATCGATTCCCCCTATCGGTCGCTGGGTGAATGGGGCCAACAAGGTCTATCGAGACCTTTTTAAACGGTTCCGAGACCGTGGGGATCTTCTGAAGAGGAGCCTGGGGTGTACGACCCTTATGCGTCGTCTTTTGGCACGCACTGCACGTCTTACAATAGACCTGCACATCTCTGTGGATCGATGGCCAGTAAAAATTTTTAAGAACCCTTTCTTTGGTTCTAGCTATCCCCATATGACCCGCTAATGGGACATCATGTGCCAAATGCAATACTGTTGCGATCAGCAACGCTGGCACAACGACCTGCTTTAAAATGGAGGACACCGTTACATACTTACGGAACAGAATGCCCGCCTGAACAAAAAAAGAAGATGACCCGTTCTTATATCTCCTCGTTTTCTCGGTTCGCGCTTCCCCAAAACATGGGTTTAATGATGGGTCCTCCCTTTGTAATCTCGCCAAGCGCTCTGGCGTGATGTCTAGGTTGACCGCTGGCGTAGCCAAAGGTCTAATCTTGTCTTTATCGGCTACCCGTCGGCGTGTTTCGACCGCGGCGCAAAAGTCAATACCTTTTGATTGCGACCATGCTTGCACGTTCTCATCGGAAGGGGAAACTACCCGTGATACATTCCCAATGATGAGCTGGGCGCCTGGAAAACAACCAACGACTGCTTCGACTTCCCCGCTAAGGAAAGGTGTATCTATCATTATTTTTGCCATGGGTAATTTCTCAATGGCCCCCGAAAATTGGATGCACGGGACAGTCTCACCTGTAAGCTGTGAATCCCGAATGCAGTCTCTATGCACTCCCACAACGGTAGATCCTGTATCTCGTAAAACCGAGACCGGTTCGTCCCCAACAAACCCCGGATAAACCCTAAGACCACCTCCTGTATGACATGAATTTATAACGGGGATCTTTCTCCCACAAGGTAAAACACCGGAAGATAATAACTTCTCACAACTGGGACACTTAGAATACTGTCCGCCTCCGTTGTCCGATGTAACACACGCAGCCGCATGATGAAATTTATTTGGGGAACATGGACTGGAGCTACTGTCCACGTTCGCCGCTATCCTACCTGCAGGGCAGTTCACGCTGATGTGATCTGCTCTTCCGCAGTTCCAACACTTCGCGGCCCTACACTCGCGTGAAAAGTGACCCACGCGTCCGCAAGTCCAACACTCCGCTCCCTGTGCTGCTCTAGGCCTGGGTCCCCGTGACCCCTCGCGACCGGAACTAGAGTCCCTATGCCGTCGGTCATCGGCAAAGGTCACAACTCGCCCCCGGCCATTACCGCGACCTAGCCCTCCTGCTCGGTCAAACTTACCGGATCCATACGCCGGTGATTGGTGATAGCCCCTACGCTGCCCCTGGGCCTGCCCGCTATAGGCACCACGCTGACGCGACCTGTCCCCAAGTCCTGCCGGCGACCCCTCGACAACGGCGACGTACCCAGCATCTTGGACGTATGCCCTGGCGACTGGTTTGGACGGATGCGCCGTACGGTATGCCTCCGCCAACTTAGACGCCTCCTGCACCGTCGCGGGTTCGTTCTCTTTCAGGAAAGCCACCAGATCTTTGTGGCACGACGCGTACAGCTGGTCACGGATCATTAGGTCTTTCAGTTTAGCGAAATCCGTGCCCACATGCGCCAAGTCTACCCAGTTCGCGAAATACTCAGTTAGTCTCGCGACGAAGGCAGCAAAGTCCTCCCTGGTATCTGCACGTGCTCGCCTAAACTGCTCCCGGAAGTATTCCTCGGTACGCGCAAATCGGCGAAGCAGCAAAGCCTTCAGCTTATCGTAATCTTGTACGTCTTCGCGCTGTAGCTCTTTAAAGTATGTTAACGCTCGCCCCTGCAATAGCGACGCCAGGTACGTGGCCCATAATTCCTTATTTTCCCCCCATTGCAATTGTGCGTTCAGTTCGAACCTGTAAAGGAAGGCGTCTATGTCGTCCTTCCGGTCGTCGAACGTAGGGAGCTTAATCCTAACGCCACCTTTATTGTGTACCTGCCGCTCAACTGTTTCTGTTGGCGCATTCTTTTTGATTTCCAACTCGGCGATTCTTATTCGCGCCTCTCTCTCCTGTTGCTTATCCCTAGCCTCTATCTCCCGCTCTTGGGCTTCTATCTCCTTTAACTTTAACTCCCTTTCCTGCTCCTGAGCCTTTTTTTCCTGCTCTCTATCCTTAGCACGCTCATCGCGCAATTCTGCCTGCTGTTCTTTAATCCAGCCGCGTAGCTCTTCTCCCTCCAGGCCAAGTTCCTTACCCAACTTCATTAGTTGTTGGAGTTCCGCCATTTCACAGATTTATGGTTATGGTATCTATTATAAGACGACCAACCTGTCGGTATGATCACTAACGATACGACCAGAGACCTGAGATCACACCAGATATACCAATACCCAGTTGTCCCAAATACAATTCAGAAACTTACCTTTACAGCACAACTAATTCTATATCTATAAAATGTATAGCACTATTAATTATAAAAGAAATTAGAAACGACAAGAATGAAGAAATACAGTAGAAGGACCACAAGTACGTCAAGGACAACGAACCAGACTGGGACAAAGACCTAAAAAAGAAAATATAATGGAAAAAAGAATGCAACCTAACCACGCCGATTACACAACAAGGTACAAACAAGAACAGAGTCTGAAAAAAAAGAACGTATCTACAAATAGGGAAGAGAGGGACAAGAGAGACGTCTTCCTAAAACAACGAGGAAGATAGAACGCTACAATCTAAACAAAAATACAGGTCCCTATAGAACTGTTCACTGTGATGAACGAAGTTCCAAAGTTTACCACACCTTTTTAAAAGGATAAACTAAGTTCAACACAGCAACCCCGCGCCACCGCCCGTACAATCAATTACGACAAAAACAGAAAAACAGCGGAAAAAGACAGATTAAAGGAACAGCCCACAATCCAGGGCACAAAATTTCAGTTTCACTTAACTTTCAAATTTTGAGTTTAAGTCCTCGACCTAATCGGAGCTCTGGCTACTTGTCTCCTCAGGCTGCACGCACACACACTCTGCAGAAATTTAAGTACACATTAATACCTATTCATAGCAATACATGCATCAATACATATTATAATTCATAAACATACATAAATCATACCATCATGAAATTTCCATTCATACCACGAACAAGGACAACAGCACGAATTCCTAGCACAACAGAAAAACTACTAGATATAACGAATACACAATGTCAAAATGACCACAGGTAAACAGGACGAGCCCCCAGTGTCACAACGGACGAGCCCCCAGTGTCACAAATCCCAGACTGGGAGATGTAATAAGTATGACAGGACAACAATCACGAACAAACAAGTTTAACACTTAACAGAACAACCCATCAGACTCACACATTTATTAAACATAATTATACATATAAGAGCGCAATTACATACATTATATTATTGAAATGACTGCCGTACAACGGCCTTATTCTCACACACACTCTCCCTCGGATCCACAATCCGGTAGTTACTCCTAAAGGCACTTCGGCCTCAGCCTCTCCCCTCAGGGTCTTAATAGTACATTAATAATTTACTGGCACCGCAGTCTCTCAATATCCCCTTCCTATTGTCATACACCTTAACACTCCCCTAGCACCTCAGCAGGGCAATAACACGTTATTATTTCCATAGCCATCAACGTGGCAACACCATAGTATCAGTTCACTAGCCTATCAACATGGCAACAACATAGTATCAGTTCACTAGCCTATCAACATGGCAACAATATAGTATCTCATTCACTCTCATATCTACGTCCCTGTCCGTGGCCTGACTGCCACGACTTATGTGCCTCTACTGTCCTACACTGACAGCCTCACTTCTGGCCTATGTGTGGCCTCCGGCCCTATGCTGGCCTATCCCCTGTGCTCATCGAGGTGGCTCTGCGGCCCTTCCCCGACACCTACAAGAATAATATTACATTGGTATAATACCCTACCATTTCTATTCACTCCACCTCTCCTTACAATCCATGAAGCGTACACACACTAGTTCACCTTTCACTCACCACACATCTTACGGTAACACACCTCCATCGGAGTACACACTACTCACTCGCGCTACAAATCCATGAACTCACTTTCATCTATCGCTCATGGCGCACATTGCTATATCCAATATCAAGGACTTCCACATTCCTCACATATACTTATTCACATCATGGTAATAGACGAATATAATATAATACATCAATCATAATAATCAATCAACGTTCTACATACCAGTCATTACTGGAACAACACTCATCCGTCTCCCGACTGCTTTCACTTATGTCCGCCCGCTGGGCTCTTATTCACAGGTCCGCTCCGTCGGGCCTTCTAACTTGCAGTGATAGTAATCCAGCGCTTTCGCCTCATTCAGACCCCCCCCCCCCTACTCACAACAGCACGCTTAACTTGCTGTCTACTGTGAGTCCTTACTCTACACCCGCTCTGTAGCAATCCCCTTAATTGCACTCACTCCACTCGTGACACACTCAATACATTTTATGTTCAACTCTGCATAGTGGGAAGTGAAAATTTTCAAACAGTAAAAAATTGTGATATGGTAGTAAAGGCTTTTCCATTCATCTGAAATAGTTTTAACAGACATTTTGTCAGTGGCAAGCTAAACTAATCAAAACAAGACATTATTATTTATTCTTCATACTGAGTAAGAATGACCTGTCTGTTAATGTTACAATGTACATTCTTCTACGAATCTTAAATATGCTCTTACCAAAAACTTGGGACAGCTGCTTACTTATCAAGTTCAAGCAGTATCATTTTGTGTATATATCATTTTCTGTATGACGCAGCAGAGTATGTCTAATCCCTAGCTTCCAGATAATAGAATATTCCCCATACATTGTTTTATCATGCAGCGAGACAGTATGCATTAGCAGATATATGCCACTCAGGCGACCCATACACAACATTAGTAAAAAAAATCAAGGGTTAGTAACTGCAATGTTTTATGTCCAAAATTGTCAAATTGAGAAAAATGGGTTTAAAATTTGTAACCTTTGTGAAAATTCAAATAATTGCAATAAATTCAACATGAATGGTTTTATTGGGTTAT
Organism: Onchidella celtica; assembly: GCA_963931925.1. Taxonomy (NCBI): domain Eukaryota; kingdom Metazoa; phylum Mollusca; class Gastropoda; order Systellommatophora; family Onchidiidae; genus Onchidella; species Onchidella celtica. The sequence continues at coordinate 25,239,069 of OZ007577.1, forward strand.
GAAAAAAAAGTCTCACATCTTGTGTATTGGATATCTACAGGCATTTAAGAGCAATGAATAAAATTATTCTGGTTCATAACCCTTGATATACAGCAGGTCAATTCATAACACTGCCAGGAGAGGATATGGTAAAAACATGCCAATTGGATGAAGTGTTTTTACAAAAAAATTACTTTGAATTTTGCAAAATTCTTTTCAGGGTTAATAGACTAATGGCATATAGATCTCAAATATGTAGAAACAGAACAGGAAATGCAGTTTATCACAATATGCTAGTTCAACATACAGAGGACAGTATTTTCATTTTCACAATTGTGCACTACATAACTGAGATTGACATGAAGATGCTTCAAGGAAAACTGGAAGACCTACCACTCCTGAGTCCAATCTAATATCCTTCTGACCACTTTCTTCCATTGTTTGAAACTCAAAGTTGATGAGTTCACCATGAATGTACTTAGTGCCCATACTGATATTTTTTTGTTTCAATGCCCTCACAAGTGACCAAGGGTCAAACCATCCTTCACCCTCCAAACCTGTGTAGAATAAAAAAAAAATGATGAAACTAGTTTAGACAAATCCACAGTTACAAAAACACTTCAGATATAAATTTAGATCTTTCACTCTCATCTATCATAATGCAGGCAAGAAACAAGACTGTCCATAAAATGATTACTCTTTAAAGGGAAAAAGGGGGAGGGGGGGGGGGAGAGAGATTCTGGGGATTATATGTATGCATTTCACAATGACAAATTAAAAAGTTTGGTCTTATTATTAAAATGATAAAATTATTATTTTTTCAACAAAATAAGTTGCAGGATCATATATAAACATCAGATACAGGTATTGTCTCCAGTGAAACAGATCAACAGCCAATGCACAATGCCACTGGTTATATTTTAGAACATCAAGATCATGTCATGGACATTCATCATTCTAATGTACATTATGTGTCTGTAAAGGAGGATGGAGGGATGTATCCTGAAGCCATGTGCATTAAAGCATAAATACAGAAGAGGATAAAATATTGCCAAAATAGAGTACTTGCATAGTCCTGAATGGTACAAACTCCAAAGGTCTTCCATCCTTCACATTTGTCTAACATGCAATAGCATTGCCTACTTCTTTCAGCCACATATATAAACTGTACATTAATTTCTTCTTATGATTTTTCTGACTAATTTCGGCAAATCTGCGGTGAAATTTTATGATGATCAATTCCACAGGGTAAAATTTTTTTTTAGGAATGCATTTTGAAGTTTTCCAGATGTGATGTAATATTTCTGTACACCCATGTAATAAATGTGAAGTTTCATAAGCCAAAAGGATTTCGTTTCAGTTCACCATTTAAAACCAAAGACTTTACCAAAGGATCCACATTCAACTCCATCAAGATCCAACCATGGGAATTTCTCTGCAAGCTGTGTCTTACTCAACAAAGCAACCTTGGCACCCACCTCTCTGTAACATTAAGACATTGAAATAAATATTATTTCCATGATGTCTATGCTTGAGCATATGAGATGTTGAAAATCAAAACATAGCATGTGTGATTTGAGCTAACCAGCTGCTTGTGGCCCTTCAGAAATCTGATACTCTCTCTTCCAAAATGTTGAACAAAGGTGACCAAAAAAAAAAAAATAACATGAAAATCAGATTTGCCTAACCCACTTTAACCCCTTCCCTGCTTTGCCCAGAACTGTTCTGGGCTGCCTAATCTCACTGTACTGCCATGTGCCCGGAACTGTTCCGGGCCTAGTTCATTTGCATTTTTTGTATTTCCCAATTAGTTCCCTTACTTACTTGTGCCATTTCCCTGTATTTTGAAAGCATGGTATTTAAGATGGATATATTTTGAGATTTACTTGTGTTGTCACCTTTTGCGCCCAACATATTAGTGGAAATCTATGTGGCAGGCAAGGGGATAAGTACCTATAGCAAAAAAAAAACTTCATGCTTCTAAAAAAATCATAAACTTTGGATTTAGTACATATTGATTCCTCCCTGCAAAATTTTTTAAAGTTATGATTTTTACTCAGATCAAAATGTGACCACTGATAAATATTGCTACATGGCGTATTTCAAAAAATTAATTTTTTCAGTTCTTTCCATCCTCATATGGTGTCCTCTGAGCATCATTGTAGTTTTTATTTGACTGCCTTTTAACAGCGTTCGGCTCAGCATACTTTTTCCTTACAAAAATAGTGTGCATACTGCACTGATGCGCATAGGATTTTGAGAGAGAGAGAAAGGAGGAGGGGGAACAAGGAGAGAAAAAGGGGTACACAAAGAAGGGTAGAGGGGGCAGGAGGTTTATCTCGGTCAACGCCAGTCACCTCAGCTCGTGACACAACATTCCTACCAATAGCAATCAATGATAAATTCACAACCTATGGCAATCACAATGATCTGAGCATTCCTTCTCACATAACTTCTGTCTAAACAGCACAAAAAGATTCAACAAATGAAAATTTTGAATACTCTAGAAATTGTACACATTTATCTTGACATTTATGACAACATTGATAATTTTAGCCTCAACAACTGAATGTGAAATATAATTTGTTAAAAAGTTTGGATGTTTGCAAAAATTACAGATACCTCAGTTACATTCTGTCTGTGTCTTGTGAGTCAGCAAGTAGGCCTATGTTTGAATTTGACCACATGGATTTTTGAAAAAGAATTGTAACTGAACGAGAGATGAGCGTCAGTCCAGATTCATAGAAACAGAAAAGGTAATAAATCACCTTTACAAAAATATCAATTTCATGGCAGATAATAATTATTTAATGATCCACGCCTTCAGTAAAAACAGTGGATTTTACGCCACTAGTTTCTTTTCTTTTATTCTTTAGAGAGATTAATGTCAAATATTCAAAAAATATACAAGAGAAAGTTCACGAATTTGAATTTATGATATTCACATTACGCGGGCGGTATTGCATACAGCCGTATCTCAATTTTAGCAACTTTTCAGGAGAAGCAAAAAACTGAATATCTCGCTTCATTGTGAACACATTGGTCTGGCGCTTTGATCGTTTGTCCCTTGAAACACGACTCGGCCTGTCCCTATGTCACTATGTCTATAACGTACATACTTTTGTCTCTGGAGCACTTACAACTATTGTACTCTAATATATAGTTATCGAATACAGACGTAAGTAAACATACATCCGAATTTTACTCTGTATCGTCAATTGCATAAAGCTGTAACTCAAGATACGGCTTTTTCATAACGAGTTACTGCAGATGTGAAGGGGAAATGTCAGTTGCATATAATTGTATCTGGAGATACAGCTTTTTCATATTGAGATACTGTGCATGCCAAAGATGCTGCATAATATTGTTGATGAAGACTTACGTCTGTATGCAACTTCCTTCAATATACCCTCAAACAGTAAACATGATTGTTTACAGGAAAGAAGAGTGTAACATAGAGGACGTCAAAGTTGAACTTTTATTAACTAAATAATACACAACACAATTAATACGTAATGATGTAAGAATACTGCAATATCAAAGTTCTTTAATATAAAAATGAAAACATTTTTCCAAACATATAAGTGAAAGGATCTAATCGATTTGGAAAAAATCACGTGGCCAATAATAGCCTTCTATTGAAGTCAGACTTGATTGCAAATACATGTAGTGATTAATTGTTTTTTAATAAAGTTGAAAGAAGATCATTGGACTGAACGTTTGTTCTAATATAACTAAGCCTGTATCCGCACCATCTTTCACGTGTGAATGCAAGACTGAATCATTTGATCTAGCAAAATGTTCATAATAAAAAGGAGTATGAAATAAAAACAAACATAAAAGACCTGCAACATGAATAATCACCAGGTTTAGGAAGTACAATGTAGTTTGAACGCTAATTATCAATGAATAACGCTGCAAAATGATTTTATCATGCGACAAGGCGCAATGGCGTAATGACAAGACGTAAAATCCAAAACATACCAGCGCTAAGATATTCTGAAAAAAGGATATGATTTTTTGAAACATTATGTTCGAACTGAACAACAAAAAGTGGGGATCATGACGACAAAAAACTTTAAGTGGTGATGGACATTTGGGATCAATGTTTTTCTCGCACAGAGGTCATCGGATATTGCTGAAAAATAAACCCTTAACAACGCAAATATTTGAAAAATGAGTGATGGACACTTGGAATCAAATTTTTCTCACATAGATCGTGGAGGTCTTTCAGTTTATGCTCATCAACAGGAATGTACTCTTTTCTAAGCTGTTTTAAAACAATTTGTTGTGGATCTGGGACTTTAAGCTGACGACGACCCCGTTGAGGGAAGCTCAACTGAAACCAGCTATCATTATCGTAGTCATAAGACATATCAATGACATTTGGGTTGCTGTTTTTTATTCTGATCCCTTTCACTTTCAGCCACGAAATTTTTTGTCTGTTAGTGTCTTTGTCAAAATTCTTGATGTGTTTTGAAATTCCTTTTATATCGTAGAAGTCTTTCAAGTCGAGTTCATTAACCTGAAAACGAGGACTCTTCTGGACTCCTTCCGGCAATAATAGCTCTCAGTCACAGGGAAACTCTCAATGTGTCCTCTCACAAGTGTTTTCTCGTCCTCTTTATCATTTGGATTATTCTTGTGCGTTCCTCTCTTCTCTGGTGAGGTTGTTCCTAGATCTATCTTTTTAGCGAGGGCAGTGATCACCATTTTATCGCTAATGTTCAATGTGTCGAGGAACAATCTCTTGCATACTTCAATCCGGTTGCCGTCCACAACAAAAAACCACTGAAATGTTCTTTTTCGGTAGTGCTTTGTTTTTTCAGTTTTTCCTTCACCATTCCGCAAAGAAAATCTCTTTGTCTTGCAAGGCACCCAAGTTGCCAAAACGTTGTGAACAGTGTCATTCGCTGATCTTCTGTCACCTTTCTCTTGCACTGATTTCTACACGTGTCACCACATCCGTATTTAATCTCTCTTGCTCTAACCACCATCTTCGACTGTCCGCTTTCGTACTGTTGTCCAGCATTGCGTTTACGTTTTGCAACATTGCAAGCCCAGTTAGCGGGGTCCCGCTGTCTCCGACGACCACGATCAGCTTGTGGTGAACAAAAGGAAGAATCACTTAACTCCAAAAGTATGGAATTATCAGCTGCATGCGTATGACTGCTGCTTGGGGTGCCCATATCCTTAAGTGTGAACTGAGGGGCTTCCTCGTGGACTGGAGACACACCACAGGGAATTGATTTACGTTTCTTATGTCGCTTTTTGGGGTGGTTCGTAGTCATCATCACCATCAGCTTCATCACAAGGAATGTATCCAAATGTATTCTCTTCATGCTCCGTTTCAGACACGATGATGTCTTTCAGTTTTCTCTCAGCTTCTAATTTGCTCGCACGTTTGATTTTCACCTGCTGTTGAAGATCCCTGTAATATAATAGGGGAATGTCATCGTCGGAAGAGGAAAACGACGCTGCCTCATCACAAAGCAGAGTCTCGTCGACGCCATGCTGCTCTCCTGCTGGAGAAACCGAAAGTGGTGTGAGTTCATATATGTTGCCCGTTGCGAGAGACTCGACGAGCGATTTCAGAAACTGGGTAAGCTCGTCAATGTCACGGTGTGATGTTAGCACAGCTTTGCCATCTGGGCATGCCATGCCACGAGTATCCCTTGCATGAGGATCAAAGATGTAGTATGAAGCAGTGTCATCTTTTATCACAGCACATGAATATGCTGGAGAGCCTGTTCCGAGCGTGAGAACGCCATATTGGGATGTTGTCTTTGAAGAGAGGAAATCTGTCATCCAGATAAGGAAGGGAGCCACCCTCAGATTCGCCGAATGACAGATTGTACTGTTGTCCCCCGATCCACATTTGAGTTGGAATATCAGTTATTAGCGGGAACCCTTCACGTTGAGCGTTTGTGCACAACCAATCGCCATGTTTTAGAATTGTATCAAGAACACCAGTGTTCCATTGAAGAACTGGAGTAGTTTCGTTCATAATTATGCTTGCCACAGCATTGTACATGCACTGTCGTCCGGGTGACTTAAACACCGGTGAGGCTTGGTGTGTACTGGCGAGCACAGATGGCATATATCCGGAGAGAAAGAAAACAAAAATGAATTAGAGACGGTTATGAATTATTTTGTAAATAGTGTGGGTGCAGAAGCATGAAATAATATCATTTTGTGTTGTACGATTTCGCACCCAACTGCAAAGCCAATAAGATTAAATCAACTAATCTAATCATCCCAATATGGGAGCACGCTTTATTCAAATGATTATGAGCAACATGGAAATACTGCTGCTGTGTCTCACTGGGTACTAGATCTAGAAGGCTAAGCCTACAATGTCGCACCGTAGTAGCTTGACGTAAGAAAACGATATAGAATAAACAAGAAAAGCACAGCAACAACAATAGCAACAACAATAGAGGCATAATCATGCCCGCTACTTACATCGTATCTGTATCTGCAAAACGCTTTCTCCAAATATTGTCTCTCAACTGTCAACAAAACATTTTCCTTTCACTGTCTTCGAGACGAAAACAAAAATCTGTGATGCCACGGTCAAATCGACAGTATCATCATTGGTTTCGGTTTCGCTTGCTATTTATAGCGCTGAGTTCCGGTGACATTGAATCGAGACTGGGTGCTGGAATAATTATGACTCGCGCCATTGAGCTCTTCATGAGTTCAGTCCCTAAAAAGAAGGGCATACATGTAATGTCAATGGCATAGAGTCGTAAGTGTTCTTCCGATCAAGTGAGTGCGGACCGCAATGTAAGCTAAGTGTTATTGTAAACAGCCGTATGTAGCATATACGTCTCTGTGCAACTAAATATTATTGACTCAGAGGTCGTATGTCAACATACGGCTGTATTCGATAACAGTTTCCAGATAAGTTAAGTTACAACTTTTACAATTTTCTCAATAAAATCGTATTTTAAATAGATACAGCCACGAGACCCAGCTAGAAAGACGTGGGAGACTTTAAAGTACCCGTATATGAAATAAACCCAAAAAGCCCAAAATTGAGATACGGCTGTATGCAATACCGCCCGCGATTATTAGAAGCATGCACAATGTTCTGTCTTGTCTGTGACTGTTTAAAAAAGTACTAATTAGCGATAAGCCAAAGGCATCGGCGGTTGTGGGCACAGTGGGGCATGACTGACCTTTTGACCGCTCTTAACCCGGCCACCTGGCAAGAAACTAAAAGCACAGTGAAGAACAGCCGTGAATAATTATTGCACATCACAGATAGTGACCAGACAGTGCATATCTGAAGAAGTAACACCGATGTAGCCTATATGTCCTGGCCCACAATTTACCTCTGAGTGATGAGTCATTACTCTGAACAGACTGCATGTAGTGTGTTGCCATAGCACATGGTCAGTCAGAATAGGAAGCATACTCAGCCTAAGAGGGAGATGGGCAAGTGGCACCACAACTCCCAAGGTGGGCGTTGTAGTAACAAAGAACAATACATGTATAATATGTTCGATTCCCTACACGCTGTACTGCATCCGCCCCCACAATTTGCCATATGCACTCAAAATGAATACTTAGCGACAGTAATTGTCCTTATTCAAGTATTTTATTATATATAGCCCATATAGCAGAAAAAACGGGGATTTAAAATGTTCTCACTGTCGGCGGCGTCTTGTTATTACTATTAGCAGTGTCATTAAACAGGATGGTCCACTGTATGTTATAACCAGGACCACATGAATTATGAGAAAACTTACTGCTGCATGGTGACATTTGCGGCCAGTTGTTCTGTGCCTTGAGCGGAAGCCAAGAAAGCATAGCCTTGATGATTAAACTGGACATCCGGGGGACTTTCATCTGGAATTTTAGAAAATAAAATAAACAAGAAATACATGTAATTGCATGAAAATTACACAGCAAACACCCAGCAAAATTCCTAAATTCATTCTACGCACTGAATCTAAACAAGATATTGTTCACGGTGTACAAAAATGCTCCAAATCGCGCCTCTTAGTTGTCGCCGGCTGGCGGTCATAAATCTCGTGCGCTGGAATGCTCACCGGGGTCAATGCGGTCAGATTCGCTCCGCGGGCAGCAATTAACGGGAGACGCTTTCATGTTAAAATTCGACTCTTTTGATATCAAATTTGCGACAGTCCCCGTGAGCCCATCCCGATGTCTTGCTATGAAGTCTGCAGCAACAATCTTTCCCTCACAGTCTGTGCAAATCCCAGCTTTCTACGTGCTTTTGTCTTTGTTTTACGCACGTATGTTTATTACCTATACAATGTACTATTTCGATGCCCAATCGCATATAAACTATTGTTAATTACACAAAAACGGCCGAAGAAAACAGTTTGCCGTTTTCATCTGTGTGATCAGAAATAATTTCGGATTTGTCTGCGCTAATTTCATTACCGGCGCAGCTTTAGTTGGAACGCTATATCCATTTATATGTGACGTGCTCACCTATTGTTGTTATGTTGGCTTAACTACTGACTTTCTTGTGATGTAATAAACTGCTTGAACGTAATAATAACGTGAATCATGCACGAAATAAGCATATTTCTGCTCTGGACATTTGTGACGTGTGTTTGGAAGATAAAAAAAAAAAACACTAAAAACAGACCAAAAACCATTTTTTTGTGTTGATTAATTGCATGCGACGTTTTTTTTTTTTTTTGTCTGCCGACTAGATATCAGGGAAGGCCTTATCGAGAAACATTCCAAATATATCTGTCCAGAATGTTACAAGATAGTTCAGGACGCTAAACGTGAACAAAGCACTGTTTCACTTGATTCTCAGACCTACTATTGAAAACAGTTTAAACATTTGGAGCGAATACAACTCAACTGTAACGAAACAGCAGAGGCAGCGAATGTCTCACGGCTGTGTCCTACTGAAGCAGTTTGCATCCCAGTCATCTCACCTCAGCAGCCGAAAAAAACAACAAGTAACACACCACTGTAGACTCTCCAAGCACAAGTCTCTCTAAAACAAACATAACTGACCAAAACATACCTCACACTGAAACAACCAGCCAGGACATACCCTATATAAATGTAACTAGCATAATTTTCAGCGACACGGACGCCGACAAAACAAAATACAAGAATTGAAGCAGACAGAAGATGCATTATCTCTTAGCACATTTTCTGGGCTCACCCCAAATTCTGGCCCTCTTGCTTCCTGTTTCGATGGAATTCTCAAAACACACAGAATCTCACCACATGCTTATTATAGCAGCAGGTCATTTATTGGTAACCCCTGCCATAAGAATCTCAGCCTCACTGAAGAGATTGTCACTCAGGCAAAAACGCATACACGCAATTATATTCATCATCAAGGAGGCATGTAACACTGCAAATGACATTCGACTATCTCAACAACTCTTTCAGTCGAGTTCACAGAGCCATCTCAGAACCTAAACCCATACACACAGAATTACTCTCTGGATTTCAAACTCTGATAGTGATAGACAATTACAATGTGACATACAGTAGGATGTTGCCCAACAAAACAATCCCAGAACAACACATTGTAGAACACCACTAGATCTACATGCTATACTATATAAGACAATAACATTCGGGTTCGGTTGCTGGGTGAGCGAGGCAGTGCGAGTAGCCACCAGGCTATCGCCAAACTCGAAAAAAAATAAGAGTATGTAGCATCAATGATAACTTTCGTAAACTAGAATTTATCATGAAAATCCATCTGTTGCAAGTAGCTCCGTCACTGAGCTGCACAGTCAAACCCTAGCCTAAAGTGTGACCAAATGAAAATTCAGAGACCGACCCCTCCACACAACAATGAACCAAATTGTGAGGCACTTCGAAACTGTATTTAGTGTACATAAATAAGCTGTTCCAATAAAAGAAATGCGCAAACATTCTTACGAGGAGACGGCAAATGCAAGGTTAGGGCGACATAATATGCCAAGTGACAACACGTAGCTGTTTAAATTGACCTGTACGCATTATAAAAGCTGCGACAAAAAAGCCACTTGGTGAGAAAGCTTGTACATGTGTCTACTTCATATGTTGTAAATTTGATGGAGATCTCTTCACTTTGATCAGCCAAGCACGAAGTCCCTTTCTGCACCGCCATAGTAAATAAGAACTCGGAATTTCTTCACCATGCCTCGCCTCACAGGCCCAGTCGACGGCTGTGAGTGGCAATCCCAGGATCTTGATGACACTTTTGCCACTGCTTTGACGACCGCACTTCAAATGCATGAAAAATACGTGCATCAATCAACACAACAATCCAAGTCCAAGCTCAAGTTGGAACCGCCACTAATAGGATGGAGAAGGCCTTCCTTTGCAGAGAAGCACTTGTGTCCCTTGGAGCCCTACCACCTAACTTCCCACAAATCCCGGCATCACATCCCAGTGACTCTGTTGCCTCCGTCGACACCCCTCAGGAACCAAATTGCTCTTGCCCTCGTCGAGGCCAGGAACCACCCCCTATTCCCACGGCACTACCCTCTGGTCTGACTGCAACAAAAGAGAACATACCAGCTCTCAAAGATTTGTTGATAAATCACTACAATGCCACCACTTTCAATGTTTGTGAACATCAGCCTTTGCCTATGATGAACTGTGAACCCCTACGCCTCTATGTGGACCCTGACGCCCGACCGGTTGCAGTTCACAAACCCGCCCTAGTACCCATTCACTGGCAGGAGAAAGTCTTCAACGATCTTGAACGAGATGTCAGATTAGGCGTACTGGAAAAAGTCAGTCCCAACACACCTGTGACATGGTGCTCACGGATGGTGATAACGCCTAAAACGGATGGCACCCCAAGGAGGACTGTTGACCTACAACCACAGAATCGCCATTCAGTCAGACAGACCCACCATGTATCAAGTCCCTTTCATCTTGCTGACCGCATCCCACAACATACAAAGAAAACCGTGACTGATGCATGGAATGGTTACCACTCCGTCCCCATCCATGTAGCCGATAGGCACATCACAACGTTCATCACACCATGGGGCCGCTACAGGTACAAGGTCGCCCCACAGGGCTTCCTGGCAAGTGGAGATGGCTACACTCAGCGCTTAGATGCAATAATTGCGGATTTTCCAAACAAGGTCAAGTGTGTGGATGACACCTGCATGTGGGCTGACTCAATAGCAGAGGCATTCTTCCAGACGTGCCAATGGCTAGACCTGTGCGCTCGCAATGGCATCACTCTGAATCCAAGAAAGTTCCAGTTTGCTGAGGACACCGTCGAGTTTGCTGGCCTGACTGTCACTCCCACAAACATAAAACCCAGCATGAAATTCCTGGAATCAATCCAACATTTCCCAACACCAACTGACATCTCAGGCGCCAGAGTTTGGTTTGGCCTGGTCAACCAGGGATCTTACGCTTTTGCCAAGACCCAACAGATGAAACCATTCAGGCATCTACTGAAGCCCTCCACGAAATTCCGGTGGACTGATGCACTCTGTTCAAACAGTCCAAAGAAATGATCATCAAGGAAATGAAAGAGGGTGTCCGACTGTTTGATCCATCGCTGGCCACTTGCCTCTCAACTGACTGGTCCGTGGATGGCATTGGATTCCTGCTGAAGCAAAAGCACTGTCAGTGCCCAAAAAATACACCAGTGTGCTGTACGGACGGTTGGAAACTTTGTCTAGTGGGCAGCAGATTCACGACGCCAGCTGAAAGCAGATATGCACCAATTGAAGGGGAGGCCCTCGCTGTAGCCTATGCCCTCAATCAGACACGATACTATGTCCTCGGCTGTTCAAACCTCATTGTGGCCACAGACCACAAACCCCTGACTCGCATCTTAAATGACAGGTCCTTGACAGAAATCGACAACAGGCGTTTGCTCAACTTGAAAGAAAAGACCCTCGCCTTCAGCTTCCAAATCATTCATATCCCAGGTGTGAAGAACAAGGGACCAGATGCTGCTTCCCGCTATCCAGCCAAAACTGAGGATGCAAAGCAGTTGCCGGAAGTTGTTGCAGATTCACTTGCGGAGGATGATGCCACAGTTGCAGCAGCATCAGACACCCTACATTCAGTCTCCAATGTCATCACATGGAACATGATCCAAGATGCCACAGCCAGTGATCCAACTCTCAGGCTGCTTACAGAAGTTATCCAGTATGGCTTCACAAACACAAACCAGGATCTGCCCCCAGACTTGCGCCCGTTCCAGCGATATGCTGACAGCCTTTATTGTGTTGATGGTGTGATCCTTATGGGCCATAGAATCGTCATACCAACATCACTGCGACCAAGCATTCTCACTGCCCTCCATGCAGCCCATCAAGGGGTGGGTGCTATGTGTGCAAGGGCAGCGGACTCTGTTTTCTGGCCGAACATCACCACAGACATCACCAGAACCAGGGAAAACTGTGCGCAGTGTCACAGAATGGCAAAATCTAACCCCATGCAACCGCCCTGTGACATTACTCCACCAGACTACCCGTTTCAAAGGATTTGTGCAGACTACTTTTCCTTCAACAATTCAGAGTATGTTGTAATTGTAGACAGATACTCATCATGGCCAATTGTGCACAGGTCCGAGTCCGGAGCAGATGGTTTGATCAAACGCTTGCGAGAGACATTTGTCACATATGGGATCCCAGAGGAACTGACATCAGATGGAGGGCCACAATTCACTGCGGGGAAGACGCACGATTTCCTTGCATCCTGGGGAGTCCATCATAGACTCACATCTGTTGCCAACCCACACAGCAATTCCAGAGCTGAAATAGCAGTCAAAACGGTGAAACGCATGCTGACAGACAACACTGGCCCTACTGGATCACTGGATGTTGACAAATTTCAGCGAGCTATGCTCATTTACAGAAATGCCATCGACCCAGAGACAAAGGCATCTCCTGCCCTCATCCTCTTCGGCAGACCCATCAGAGACCCAATCCCGATCCCATTGGGCCGATACTGCCCTCACGACACTTGGCAAGAGATTCTGGTCCATAGAGAGAAAGCTTTGGCCAAACGACACTCTAGGGAACATGAGAAATGGTCAGAGCATACCCAAATCCTACCACCTCTACGGGTTGGGGACCATGTCTATATTCAGAACCTGGGTCGCAATCACCCTCGAAAATGGGAACGCACTGGTGTCATTGTTGAAGTCCGCCAATTCCACCAATATGTTGTACGTGTTGATGGATCTGGAAGGGTAACACTGCGTAACCGACAGCACCTGAGGAAATTTACTCCCTTCCACAGGGCGACAGATTCCATTATCAAAGGAATGGCGCCCGTAGCTTCGTCTAACACCCCTGCAAATGATACCAGGGATGAACTTCTTGACCCAGCCCCACCAGCTGTTGCACCACAACCTGCAGAACCTGATCACGCAGATGAGCCTCCACCGACACCTACGTTCCCGCCATCAGCACCTCCTCCCACAATGCCGAATGGCACCAACAGTACCAATCCCACAAAGGAACCTGATAAAACCCTGCACAGGGCTTTGACACGACTTCTCCCCCACAACACGCCTGGACGTTTAGAACAGCAGCCTCTGCGGCCACGGCGTTGCAAACAAACTAACTTCTAACGATATTGCGAAAAACATTTTTCATGTGTCTACACGACACCCAGTATTATCTTTCAGTTCACGTTATAGATGATTTTGTTTTGTTTTCTTGTTGTTTCCCTTCTCTCTTACTTTTTGTTCCATTCCGTGATATATAACTTCAACTCTTCTCGTTATGAAACCAGTCCCAGTGCCAGCTTAAGTCAAGCATCAGTTTTACTCGTACCCTCTAAAACTTTCCCCTAGGAAGGGAGATAGATAGATATGTATCCAATTAATCCTACATAACCACAACGCATCCCTCATGATACTAACATCATCTCACCCTCTCTTTTGCAGAGATCTCCATCATCCTTTTCCACGTAACTCATCATAACATTGGAACTTGATGGGGGGATAGATAACATAACCAAATTGTGCAACTTGAGTTTGTTTTATTACTACACCTCTATTCACCATGTACCTGATATATCATCCCCTCATGCTCTATCATAACCATACAGTATATTCAGTCCTATACCACAAAGATTGTGTACCTAAGTTCAAATGTTATGCATTCCACTCGTTTTGTGGAAAAGGATTTCATCCTTTTGTAATTGAGAATCAAATAAAGAAGTTGAAAGAATTCACAATAAAGGAAGTTATTCATTCTTAACTACTTTCGATATCTTACACTAACAGCATTTGCCTACTGCTACCCACTAACAATTAATCGCTGAATCAAACGGTGTTAGCGTAATACAGGGTTGGCATGATTTAAATCAAATGATTTTTTTGATTTAAATCACTTTGATTTTTTAAATTAAAATCAGTGATTTAAATCACTTTTTGATTTTTTTACTTTTTAAGGATTTTTTTTTTTCAAACTGCTTGTTTTTGATGTTTTTATTGTTCAAAAGCACTAGACTTAAAGGCACTGATAAGTAGGAGTGCTTCTCTATTATTATTATTATTATGCATCATTCAATAATTTATGATTTTGGCTGATTCATACAACAGTTGGAAACTTGAATGTGTCACAGGACACAATTCAAATATAACACCTTGAACAAAAATATAAGTCTGAATTTGAATTTTGTGTACCTGTGTAAGACATTAAGACAGTCAAGTAAGTGAAAAAGGCCTATATTTTATTTGAAATAAACATCTTTATTTTTATAAAACAGTTAGTGAAATCCAGGCATACAGATCAGATCCAGAAAATTCTGATAATATATAAGAAAGGAAAACTTTCTACTCATTTATTTCCCCTATTAAATTCAACATCCACATCAAAAGTATGTGTAAAAAAGGTGAAGAGACAGAAGAAACTTAACTTTTATCAATTACAGTACATGACTGTAATGATTATTAGGAGTCATTTAGCTATATCCTTTTAGTACCCTTATGCTTATGTTATGAAATTATAGAAAATATTTTGTCGACAAAATATTGAATGTATTATGTATTTTTAAAAAAATTTAAAAAATCTGATTTAAATTTTAAAAATCTGATTTAAATAAAAAAAAATCGATTTTTTTGATTTTTTAAAAAAAAATCTGATTTTTTTCCAACCCTGGCGTAATAACTCCCCGATAAAGTACAAAAAAAACGCGTTTTGCAACATCCATTCTACGGCGCTCGCTGACTGACGAGTAACCCCGGTCACCGTCACGGCCCAACGACCGCGGGCGCCTCCAGCCTATTACCGGCGGCCAACTAAAGTATCTGGTTTTTGTACGCCATGTGTTATGCTCTGTAACAATTCTAGTCATTGTCAATTGGTACTGGAGCTCTGTTTGTATGAAAAAAAAAGGAATAAAATCAGTATTGAGTGAGGGGGTCTTGAAATCAGGTTTTGACATTAGAAAAACTAGTAAATGTGCCCGTTCTCCGAACGGTGAGTGGCAAACAAAACAAAAGAGATTGAGAGACTGCAAAGGCAGGTTAGACAAATGTTGAGTTTTTTTTAAACTATTCACTTACTGGACAATCATGGTCGCAAAACTTCAGGGGGAAGGTCTCCCCCCCCCCCCCCCCACTTACCAAAAAGTTAACACACATAATATGATGAAGATCTCCCCTAACCCGAGCATTCGTTCTTTCTTTCTTCTTTCTGAGTCCCATACAAATACTAAAAACAACCATTTGATAAGCCCGCTCAAAAGTCCCCCTCTTTAGTGTGTTTACTTGACTGGCGCGGACGGGCGGAGGACCTCCCCTTCAGGGTATACACAACATTGTCTGTGTAACATTGTCAGCATTGTCAGCACCAAGCTGAGCACATGTCTTGTTTACTTTCAAGCAGGCCACGCTCAAAGGAAATGGCATATTCGATACTGTGTATTGGTTTTGTTAGCGCCCAGTAAAGAGGTTGCGGAATCGCCATCCATAACAATCATATAAACATACATCACGGCATCCATGCAGGTCGACAGGATAAAAAACAGTAGGCCTAGGCCTAGATATACCAAAATTGTGAGTGTCTCGCTTTAAAGGCCATGAAATGCTTAGACGCCATGCAGAAGTTTACGCAAAATGACAGCCTTCGATACCTAGTATCGATTGCTATACCCATACTCAACACTCTAACAATCATAAAAACTACACCAGGAATTTAGTCCGGGTTTAAACGCTACGACGTTTCAGTTTTCAAAAAAATATAAGACGTGGTCAAACGCAAAACCTAAGCCAGCCATACAACTCGGCAGTATCAAAAACGGTAGTATGCAAACTTTCAAGTGTCTAGCTTGAATGGCCATGAAATGCATAAGCGTCACAGACAGTTTACCCCCTGCTCTCATTATTATAAGATGAATTTTGGTGTTTTTTTTGTTCTTTCCTGAAAGTTATGCCATTTCTGAATACAAGTATTACAAGTGCACTTGGCAACACCTTATGCAGCATACCAAAAACAACCTTCAATGAAAAGAACAAATTTTGATACTGACGTGAAATATGAAAGAAATATCAAGTGAAAAGTGGGATTAACAAGCACTTGCCATAAAAGGAAACTATACAGTTTCTGGGCTTCTTGGAAACTTTAAGCCATGGCAAACATTTTCTATTTCTCGTTTCTGCTCAAACCATTCCTAAAAAGGTAAACCATCCTTTCTATGGCTTTCAGCTGTTTAGAATTTGGCCACACACAATATTTTCACAAAATTATTATTTGATCTCAATCTTAGTTTGGAATACTGATCTTCTGATTTCTCAGACTTATATGCTCACTGTTCTAAAGATAAACTTACGAATAACACTGAGGTGCTGTTTGATGTTGCATAAAAACTCTGACATGAACATGGAAAGCTGCACATTTTCAGGGACAGAAAACTGATGTCTAAGTCCTCCGCAAGACAGCATACTTGAAGCTCTTGTGTACTGGAAAAGAAATAAAGATGTTTGTGTAATTTTCATTCATTCAACAAATAGGCGACATTGGGAAATAATACTAATAATAGTGAAACTCCAGTTTTAAAATTGTCATTCTGACGGTATTTTCTACAATCAGCCAAACAGAATTCTATGCGGTATGAGAGATTTACATCTAACAGTGTTGGAGTTACTTCAGTACAAAAACAACAAGGAAACACAGAGAGAATCCTAGACAATGAATGTCCTAGTCACAAAAAGCTAAAATTGAGATATTGAGTAAAAAGTGTTTTCCAAGCATGGTATGACTCTGAAAACTTCAATTTTCAAGTTGTCTGACTAAAAATTAACTTGCACAAAAGACAGTCTACTTGAGATTTATGCACAACAATGCTGTTTGCTTTAGAGCCCATGTGGACTTCAGCATGACATTAGACTAAAAACCCCTTCAAATAATATTCCTGAATGGCATAGTGATGTATTATTCAAGGAATGCTATTCATGGCTTACCACCGGATCTCTCTCAACTACTGTAATATCTGATCCTTGTGGATTCCTCTGTTTCAACCAGTATGCCACTGAAGAACCAATAACACCACCTCCGATGATCAAAACATCAGTTTCCCTTGGGACCTCTGTTCCTGCCGGTTTCATGGTCTCAATGCCTTGAAATTCCTCCTTCAGAATCTTCCATGGTGATCTGTATTTTCCTAATTTATAAAAATTTATTGTTAAGTCTCGTCAAAGTATGAGTATCAACAGTACACTGATTGTGATCGATACATGACTAATATAAATTACTCACTCTCTCTTTCATCATCCTTGCACTCTCACATTCTGATTCACCCACAATCACTGATGATATGTTCTGCTGACAGTGCTCAGGAAGACATCTGAAATGCTCTTACAGGTGTCATCTGTACCATCGCCTCACAAATATGTGCTTTATTTGTAAAGCAAGTAAACTTCATCACCTGCTCTCGGTACGCGCTTCTCCCCATGAAAGTCTCCACCAGAACTGTCAGAGGAATCTGAAGCAAGATGCCGTGTCTTAATCTGTGATGTCAGAGTTTTCTGCCACTTCCTTTGTCTTCTAAAATGACCCACCACAGCATGTGGCACCCTGCAATCACACAGCTTCCTCAGCAGCAGCATTTTCTATGAAGAAAATTTTAAAATACAGCAGCTTGCATATATTACAGAAACTTCATTCACAGCACTGAATGCACAAACTGACAATTACAGGACAAAAAGGATGTATTTGCAGGGCTACTTTTTCTAGTTATACTATTTCTAGTATTAACTAGAACGAAAACATGCCCGAAAAATCTATAGAGACAAACACATGATTTGACAATCTTAGAAATAACGGAAGGAATTCCGTACGAGATCCGCACTGTTGCCGACAAAGCGCCAAAGACCAGAAACTAACACAACTACCCCAGCCCCTTTTCGCCTGAGTAGTCAATCTGACTACCGCCCATTGATACAAACTGACTAGACCCTCACGCCCCCAACATTGCTTTTTTTCCAATGACAATTGGATAAACTAACAAAATTAATAAGTACCGAAAAAATATATATTCTAGATCTAGAAATCTAGGGTTTTTTATCAAAAAGTGCGGATCTCGTAAGGAATTCCTCCCGAAATAACATTTTAAGAGACCATTTCACCCAAAAGAAATGAGGCTCATTCGAAAATTCAAACCCCCCACTGCAAACAGCATGTCCAAAACTCAAAAGCATAATTTAAAAACTAGGGCACGCAGTAGGGCAGTGAGGATGCGAACTATGATTTTATGTGGATCAAAAGCAGGGAAAGAATCCCACGCAGGCCTATCCCATAATCCATCCCGAGCACTTTGAACTTTCAATTCTCTACAGATTTGCTTGTTGTTTTCTGGTTAATTGGGTAAGGGGCAGGAATAGGGATATGAGGTCTAAAACTACAGGTAAGGACAGAGTTGGGAACAGATTTAGGGTCCGGGATAGAGTGGTTTTGACTGAGTCTAGAAATCTAGCTAGATCTAGATCTATATATCTAGAGTCTAGATCTAGATCTAGATTCTAGCTCTAGATTATCTAGAGTCTAGATCTAGAGTCTAGCTAACAATGAATGAAGAACCATAGATTATTTTGCATGCCTTAGGACTGTACACACACAGGTCAGTTTAAGACCATCTACGTACAAAGGTCTTTGCACATGGGCTCTGTTTGGCACTGCAGCAGAAGCCTTGTAGCCATGATAAAAACTCGCACACTCCTCTTATTCTGTTTGCCAGTTTACTTTCCCTATGTCGATTACATCTAGGATTCTAGATCTAGTCCTACGTGTAATATTTATTTAATATGAAAATAGGTAAACATTTGTAAACTTCACCATTCATTCAGTTGCAATCAATTGACAAACATTGATTTAATCAAGGGAAAACTTTCTAAAGATAAAACAGCTGACAACATTCTAATGAAATGTCCCTATTAGCCTGATCCGGTTGAAAAATGTTTACCTGGCTCAAGTGCCCTAGGCGTAGAATCAATTCAACTAGCTCCATTTGTTTACAGTAATTCTACTTTCTCTTTCACACTAACATGTCTGTAGACATTCGGCTAGCTAGTGCCCGAGCCACAGGAGCCGAGCTGTACCACGGGGAGGATCCTGGAAATATAGTGACACCGGGTGACATCATCACGGCAGACACTGGATTTATGAGGTGGGTAGTCATATATATATGTGAATGACTAGTCACCTAGATTGGTACTCATGGCAAAGGTGGCAAAGATCACCTATTTTCGATTGTACCTTTGGTTTGTTTCAATTCATCGTCGAGTTTATTTTGGGATTCCTAGATTATGCATTCTTACATAACGGTCATAACCACTCTTAAAATAGTTATTTTTGGCTGGGGGTGTCTTTTTATTGGGTTTGATTTTGCAGTTGCTTTTCACACAGATCTAACCATCAGTTGCGAACTGAGCGAGCCTCCGCCAGATTGTCCGATTGAATTAAATCGAAGACTTTATCCACAGATACTGTCGGATTCCCCTGGGATTTTTTTTATCCGCCAACATAAATTCTGTATTTTTGAGTCATCTCCCCTGACTTGAACCCTTTCTCCTTCTTTTTCCTTTGTTCCATTCATCCTGACGCGATCAAAGTTGGTATTGGGCAAGTGTTGAAAATGCTATTGAAATTGGAGAGGCTTTTCTGAATAAAAATGAAATTTTATTGATTAAAAAATGGATAAATACGAAGGTTCAGGTCTAATCGGTAGATATGGCTTTCTTGGTTTGGTCATGAATGCTTATTTAGTAAGAATTCCTTCACAATTACTCAGGGTCCTCAGTAGAGTACTTAGTCAGTTAGTGGTCAGCAACTCTGCCCGTCAGTCAGGGGGCCGTGCTTCGATTCACAGCAGGACAGTTTTTGTGGGCTTTTTTTAATATTAAAAGTCTTTATTAAAATCAGTCTTTTTTTTTTTAATCGAAGACCAATAACAGGATAAATCCAGTTGTTGTTGTTTTTGTACCTTCACCTGTCAATTGGGGGGACAGTGGTTCGATTCTCAGCAGGGTGGTTTTTTTTTTTTTCTTCTTATCTTATAAAAGTCTTTTTATCAATATCACTCAGTAATCAATCTGTTTGGTAATTTTTTTTTCATCCAACCTCATTATGAATAAATCCAGTTTGCTTATTTGTTTGTTTGTTTTTTTTGGTCATTAGCCTACACCAATACCTGACGATAAACCCAAGCTTTATCTGCCAGTACTGTTGGTGGCCCAAGATCTGCCGATAGTGTTACTGGATAAACCCAAGTATCCGCTGATAATGTTGGCGGATAAACCTGGGCAGTATCCGCCAACATTACCAGCAGATAAACCTGGGCACTATCTGCCAATATCGTTGACGGATAAGGGCAGCCTTGAATTATTCAAGGATGGCCTGAGTCACACCTAGAATCTAGACCTATGATCACATTGGATGAAATAATTCACCTGTGTGACAGTTTTTTAGTTTACCGGACCATAGACCTGATACTGTCCTCTCTATAAGTCTGTTGTCATTACTTTCCATGTCCAGGGGTGGGGTAGTGAGCTCAAGATTTGAGTGCTTAAAGAAAAGCGTGGCACTGATGGTGAAATCAGAACAAAAGTTCTCAGCACCATTTTATATTATTACTATTAGGAAAGAGTACCATATGAGCTACACAACTTTAGTCGAGAGCATATTTCATGTTCTGATTGTTAATCGCAGAGCCGCGCATTTACAACACAAACATTGACATAGGGGACAAACTCACCAGGGGGTCACTGCCCCTTTGCAATCCCAGTTCACGGGCGCTCCTAAAGTCAGGTCCTAGTAAAATCCTTAGGGTGTGATTCATATGGAACTCCCCCCGATTTTTATAATGTGAGTTTTTTTCTTACAGCTGGTAATGGTACCGAAAGTGATTGAAATGGGGTGTCATAATAATTGCTTCGTCTGGTTAGACTTAGAGTGGCAGTGAAAGTGAATCAGTTGAGATTAGATATGAACAGTTGATTTTGTTTTAGGATGACGATAGGGATATATCCTACTTAGGAGGTGGCAGTAGGGGATAACGCAGTCAAGAAATGGAATATCACAGCTTTATAATATCAGTAACTTTAGAATAATAGCCTCGATGTAGTTTATTCCATAGCATTTCTAACTGGATCTAATGGCAGCAGTTTTCCAAAAGTCATGTTTATAGTTTATGTCACAAAAAATAGTTTTTAATGAAAGAACCTACCTTAGTAGTTTAACTTCTTGTCAACTGTTGATTATCAATAACCATTCATACCTTCAGATGCCCCAATGTCAAAAGTATCATTTTAGCAACCAACTGTACAAAGAAAGCTGCTTTTGTCTTTCAGAGGTCATGGCACTTACATGGAAGAAGAATGCCTCCATGCATCAGTTGCTGGAACAGTAGAGCGAGTCAATAAACTTGTTTCTGTGAGACCTCTGAAAATAAGGTAAATCAAGATTGAAGGTTGTTTACATGATTTGGAGAGCGATGGACGCCTAAGTAATAACTGTACAATAGTACAACTATTGTTCTGTAAGCTAGAGCGATCTTTTTATGAAGACACTCTTCAAAATTGTGACTTTTCAGCTCATGAAGGCTCAAGCAACAAACAGTACATCAGTCAGGCTGCTTTTGAATTATGTCCAGAGGATGCAGTGTATGCCAGTTGATTTGATTTTTTATTTTAGTTCTTCTGTTAATCTTTTTATTCATTTCCCCATACAAGATACACAGCTTTATAGGAATTAAGTAAGTGGTTAAGTGTTTTACAGAGCGAAGTAAACTATTATCTTCCTTTTATCTTATTTGTCTCAAATAAAAGGTACAATGGAGAAATTGGCGATGTTGTTATTGGACGCGTCATTGAGTTGGCTCAAAAACGATGGAAGGTTGAGACTCATTCACGAATGGACTCAGTTCTTATGCTGTCATCAGTCAACTTACCGGGTGGGGAATTGGTAAGTTAGGATGTATGTACACTCATACTGTTAAATTGACTTGTAGCTGTTACATTATATTATATACAAAACATCACATTAATATATAGATATGTTACTTTTGGCTTTGGAGGGACCATATCCAGCAGTATCTTTCTTGAATGATCAGTTGTACTATTGTGCAACCAAATGTCAGGTCATACACATATATATAATATATCTTCCTTTTGACTAAAGTTTGATTTCAGTAACTGCTTGGTCATCTGTCTTCAAGGCTATTGTTTTATTGTACGTCTATTGGGCCATGCATCATTTAGATCCCCTTCTTACATGCATATCACTGTCGTTCACACTTGGAGAGAATATGTATTTTGGCATAAATTATGTCAATGGCTGTGTTGTGGCTTACTTGATTTCATGCATACTTCAGGTGGCATTGCTCAAAACAGCATTCTCATCTAAGTAAAATTTGTAAACATAAGTTCTGTTGATTTAGGGTTGCCTTAAACTATTGTGTGAAAGATGAAAATTCAACAGTATCATGAATCTGCCAATCTCAGAATGTTATTCCTAAAACTTATCGTCACTCAGCTGTGGGCACCTCCTTAAAACTAAGATCAAAAGTTGTTGCTAGGGGACTGTGGACTAATTACAAAGCCAAATAGAGAAAATACTGAGATATGTTCACCGCTCTGCTATGGCTTTCTGTATAAAATAATTCAGTTCTCCAACAACAGGCTTTGAGTTTAGTTTTATTGAATTCGAACAGCCAATTGATGATATGTCAGTTTTTGTTCACACAGAAAAGATGTGGGATGGTCTATTGCACTCCTGTTTACAACAGCCCATTGGAGTCAGAAATCACTAATTCTTAAACTCTCAAATGCCCTCTGAAAGTGTCTGTTGTTGCAAATATTTTGTCTTTGGATATTCTTGCTGTGCATTTTCTAAACTTTGTGAGGATGTATTTCCAACAGAGACGGAGATCAGAGGAGGATGAGAAAATGATGAGACATTACCTTAAAGAGGGAGACCTCATCAGTGTATGTGCTGTACATTCTTCAGCTTCTCTGACAGATAAGAAAGTCTAAGTTTAAACTTACGCAGTTATGGGCATGCAAATGTTTGTTACTGTTACGAAAATGTATAATGTGCTTCTTTAATTGTAGAATGGTGAAAAGTGACATCTTTCCGGGAAGTTTTTTAGCAAGGCATCATTTGGCATAAACATGGAATTCAATAACTGTTCAAATGTAAACTTGAGGTTAAAAGATTATGAATCATAAATATCTTTTTCTGAGCAGGCCTGCAGTTTTGACAAAAACCCATAGAATTTCCAACTTGCCTCCCTTGCTCTTGTCAGTTACCAGTGTGGAATAATATTTTTGTGTTTATCTCTCTTGCTTAGGCTGAAGTTCAGAATGTGATGTCTGATGGCTGCCTTTCTCTCCACACCCGCAGTCTCAAGTATGGAAAGGTGAGATCTTATTGATATGGACTAACTCTGACCTTTCAATTTTCTATAATTTTTGTCTTTACAGAGTTAATAAACCTCATTCCTCATGTGGTTTTTGTAATAGTGGTACCTTACTTCAATGAAGAAATCAATAACAGGTATGTTTCGCCAGTGTCTGTGTCTGCAGATCTACAGGATAGAATATTATTTGGGGAGTTCATCATGGTCTTCACGTAACCTCCATCTTTTCCTTATCTCTTCACTCCCGTATCACAAAATATGTGCTTTATCTGTGGGCTGTTGGAACCTTAATCAAACTAAACTGAAAGCCTGTCCTTAGGGGATCAAAAGCTAGTTACAAAGCCAAAAAGAGAAAATGTATAGCTATAACCTAGAACAAGTATAACACTTAACAGAACAACCAAACAGACTCACACATTTATTATACATAGAAATAACGATATACGTGCATTACATTATTCAATTCCAATACCATACAGTGGTCAGTATCCCCAACATTCATGCTTCTACGGGTCCACTACCCAATAATACTTTCTAAAATATGCTCTGGCCTCAGCCTCACATCTATATATATATATTACTTGCTGGCCTCTCTTGTTGGCTCCGGCTCAACCTAATCTCCGTATCTCAATCTCCCCTCAAGGTCTTAACAGCACATTACTATTTCAATAGCACATTATATTCTCAATGGCACATTAACATCTTAATAGCACATTAACATCGTAATAGCACATTAACATTTGAATAGCAATAAGGACAATAACAACGTCCCTGTCTGTGGCCAGACTGCCACGACTCATGTGCTCCCGCTGTCCTGCGCGACAGCTTCACTCAGGCGGCCTGTGGGTAGCCTTCTGCCCAACCCCGGCACAAGTCCGCTCACCGCGGGTGGCTTCTCTGCCCGACCCCGGCACCTATAAGAATAACATTACATCTGTAATACACCACACAATTACTATCCACCTCACCACTCATTACGAACCATCAAGCGTACTCACAATAGTCCACATTTCACTCACCACACATCTTACGGTAACACACCTCCACCGTGTAACACCGTACTCAGACTCGCTACGAGTCCATGATCCTAACTTACATCTATCGCTCATTGCGCACATCTCTATACACAGTAATCAATGACTTTCACAGTCCTCACATATAACTTATTTACATCATGGTCATAGGAGAATCTAGTACATCAATCATCATAATTATCAGTCACAGTTCAACCTACCAGTCATCACTGGAAAACACACAATCTCCCGACTGCCTCTGATCTCACGTCTGTCCCCTGGGACTCCTTAACTTGCAGTGATCTGACTATTCAGATTTTGCCTCTACTACGCCTCAACTTCACTCACAACATGCACGCTTTAACGTTAACTAACAGAAGTCAATACCGGTGAGCAGCCTCACTATCCCGTGAGTCAATCCTACACTTCCATGCCCCCGTAATCCTTGAATCTCGCTCACTCCACTCGTGACACCTTCTATGTAAAGTACTTCAGTCCGTCACCAACAGTCTTTGAGTTTAGTTTTAATGAGGTTCCAACTGGCAACATGTGCATGTTTTTTCAATGTTTTTGGGTCATTGCAATATTTAGGGACTGTGGTGTTTATGTTTGACAGACTCAATTTAAGAAAGAAAGCAGTTTGGTAACAAGGAGCTGCAGTTTCTACAAAGCTTTCTTGAAGTGGAGAAATTTTCATTGGTTTGTAAGACCGTCTGTCAGTCATATATTTTATTGTTCTCTCCATCTCTACTGACAAAAAAAAAAAAGGAAAAGAAAAAGTCAATGTTGCGTCCCTCTTGTTTTCTAAAAGGATGGGAGTAGCGTAGAATAATGAAGGAGAAGAGATTCTATGGGCACATGACCAAAGTACCATGCTGTTAATTTAGTCTTGATTTCTCAAGGGATGTTTTTGATGTGTGATGCACACCCTTTTTGTTTTTTCAGTATGTATTTAGAATCAGTTTTCAAATACTGGCAAGGCCACTTTCATTCTGTTAACTGTGTTCATTACAAATTACTAGTGGGTGTGTACATGTATAACAGTGAAATTCATAATTCAATGATTGGATTTTTTTTCAACAGCTTGTTAGTGTGCGTAGGTTGTGATAGTCTCTTTGTCCGGCTGAAAACATTTTCCATGACACAAATGAACGTATGAGTTAACAGATCTTATTTATCATTGACAACGCTCTGAGTCACAGGATTCCTTTGGTAATGACATAAGACGTCAACTGCCCAGACTGATTTTCATTCTAAACATTCAGTTGGTCGGGTTTAGTATTTCTGAATCGCCCTGCTACTCCCATGGGCAAAGCTGGAGTTTCAGTTGAATGATTACGTTTGTGATCAGCATTCTGGAAAATATGACTTGGGAGTGGATGATACCATATCTACATCAAGTCCAGAACAATCTCCTTGATGGGATTCTGCAAATAAGCATGAGCTAAACTGAGTCTGTGATGTTTTTTCATTGTCTCAAATGGTTAACAAAGTTGTAGCTGTAAAGCTGGGTAGCCTATTGGGATTTCTGCCAGGTGACCTGCTGTGCTGCAGAGGCAAAACTTTCTATTTACCATCTTGTAGTTTGTTTCACATGAGGATTCGAAATCTTAAGTAGCGATTTAATCTAGTTACAAATTTATAGCCCCTCTTTCGATACTACCCTTCACTGCAGAATGTTGGAAATTGAAGGCATTTACGTGTTACTAATAATTCAAATAAAATTCACACCAGTGTAACTCAATTTAAGTAACCAGATTTTTAACTTCATTTTTCTCAAGAGTATGAAGTTTGCATGCAGTAAGTTTTGACTTCGGACTTCCACTCACACATCTCTTCAGTTGCCAGTGAAGGAGTATAGAGAATTGGAGAATACCCTCAGCTCATCATGAGCATGTAAACAGATTAGCATTTTGTGGTTTGGCTCTTGGAACCTTGTTAAAACTAACCTCAAAGCTTGTTGTTCAGGGACTGTAGACTAATTACAAAGCCAAATAGAGAAAATACTGAGTTGTGTTCACTGGTCAGCTAAAGCTGTCGATGGACATGTTAAATACTACAGTCCACCAACAACCTCTTTAAACACGGAATTTTTTTCATGTTTTCACAGTTTTTTTGGGGGGCTACTTTTTTTTTTGCGCCAATAGGACTTAGTAAAACTGCTATTTCAAGCCTAATATGTGTAGTAACTTAAGCATGTCGTATACCAAATTGAAGGATATTGCATGCAGAAATAAATGATGTAGGAGTTATGAATATGTGTCCTTTATAAGAGTAAAATCATGGATTGGAATAGATAGTGGAAGAAATAGTGCGAAATAGCAATCCACGCTATCAGCATTCTTGCGAGGTTACCGGAAATATCGACCAGCGCTGTGAGCGTTGTCGCGTGGTTAAAGAGCAACAGCTTTGGAGTTTAGTTTTAACCAGGTTCCAACAGCCAAATGACAATATGTACAGATAAATGCATGCTTGAAGTAAAATTTGGTCAATAGAAAATGGAAGTGACAACTCAGTGTTTATCACTTTGCCAAATGGTGTGCAGCAGCAATTACGTTTTGAGACTGCACGTTGTATTAATATGTGGCAAATTGATAGCATTTATGTGTAAAATCTGCACAGTATTAGATTTTGCATTTGCTTAAAATTTGACAGCTATCAAATTGCTGAAAAACATCATGGCAGGTACATGTATTTTGTTTTTAGAAATCGTATTTATTGAAGAAACACGGCAAATGAGAAATGCATTTTTAAAAAAAAAATTCTGTTACAATTTTTCAGTTTAAAAGAACAATAAAATGAAAATAATCTGTATAATTTGTGTAATATAAAATCCATTAGTCAGGTGTAACACATACAAGGTATACAGCCAGTGGCAGAGTGTGACAAATCACAAGTAAACATTTGAAAGACGGGCTAAACTGCAATATTCATGACATGATTAGGCAGAGTTCATCGTGGAGCATCATGTCTTCTCGTATGCCCAAGAGACCCTCTGACTCATATTTTCTGTCTATCTTTTGTCATTGACAGTCAATTTTTGTATGTAGTCTGTCAACGTCCAGCCATGAAAGACTTTTTGCACAAGAAATTCCAGGTGTTGTTGTAGTTGACCAGACTTGAAAATCCTGCAGTGTAGCAGTAGAACAGATAAGCATAACTCAGTGCTAAGAGTAAGAGGAAATGAATAATTATATTGTGAACTAATTTTGTAGTTGTTTAGGAAGGCAATTAGAGATTAAAAGTGTCTTTCTCGTAGAAGTCAAGACAGCACCTTTCTTGTAGAATACAAGACTGCGCACTAGTTCTAGCAAGATATGACTGGATCTTGTTATCATACTAACATAATGGCCAAGGGCAGGATGTACTCCAGAATTGCATTGACTTTTCATGTTCTTTTTTGGGGTCAACACCTGTCATCTGAACAAAACACTTACTGCAATCTGTTCCTGCAGTGATAAACTAAACAGTTGACACCAGGAAATAAATATTTTAACTTTGATATAGTTTTACTTTTAATGATGAAAAATGATGAAAATTAGGATGAGGCCATTATATGTGGGTGGATCTGTCAAAACTGGACTGGAGGTATACCTCTCATATCTCTGTAAAAACATCAAAATAAAATATTTCTAAGAAGATTTCAAGCAAACTATTTTAACTTAATGCAGCCAGAAAAATGGCTAATCTTTCATACTTTCATATGATAGGCTAATCTCAAGTTCCTTAGAAAACTTTCCCCCGTCTCAGGAAGCTGGTCTTCCACCTTAAGCCCAATTTCGTCAGATCCACACACATATTAGCACAGTGGCAGCATGTGTTTTTTATTAAGTTAGCTATAATTTGTAAGAGTCATGTAATTGTGAGAATGTGTGACAAATGAGAAAACAGGTGACCGGCATCAGCGAGACCACCTCTAGCAACATACAGTATTAAAGTTAATGAAGCATGTTAACACAGCTGATTTCTAGAAAGCAACGCTATTCCTAATTCCTTTTTGTTCTGGTCTGAATCCAACCCATCATGTATTTGTGATTTCAAGCGGTAGTGAAAATAAACAATGCTCATGCCTAACGCAGAGAGTATTTTGATCACAAGCAAGGGAATGTTTTCCAGACTTCAGATCTAAATTGAGATTGATAGATATTGAAGACAAAAAACAACTGATCTTGTGCTCATTTTTTAGCTGTATTAGTTCTTGTGGTTTGTGATCCAAGCATATCGTTAATTGTATGATGTTTTAGGTTTTATTTTGTAAATTATTTTCTCATCACTCCCCGCAGCTTGGTCAAGGCACGTTGGTACAGGTGTCCCCATCACTTGTTCTGCGTCGCAAGACACACTTTCATAACTTGCCAGTTGGGGCGACCATCATCCTGGGCAACAATGGTTTCATTTGGATTGCCCCGACTGAGCACACTGAGGCAGAGGATACAGGGGGCTATCAAACTAATCTACAGGTGGGCATTAGGGATTGCTTGTGCCTACATGGGTAAAGAGACCTGGAATGCTGATCTTCAGATGTGTATTATTTAAAATGGTTTGGAGTTAAACTAAAGATACTTGGTACAATAAGATGAGACACTCCATTGTTCGCACCTCTGCTCTAAAAAAATTATGCACACAGTTTGCGCACTGATCGGGGGCGGGGCCCATGGCGCATGGCATGAAAAGAATGCTTGATATAATGATAAATTAGTGATGTGGATTTGTTACAGTGCTACTGTGACCAAAGTTAAAAAAATAGCCGGAGTTTTCCTACAGCGATTGAAGGTCTGTTTACAAAATAAGTGACTTCAAGCCAGGCCTACAGAGATAGCTGGACGGTGAACAAAATTCAGTAGTTCCCATATATTGGCTTTGTAAAATGAGGCATTGTTCATGATTTCCGGGCATTCATCGCTAGGTGGCAGTGCAAAAGCTATGCACGCTAAATGTACAAGCTGTCTCATCTTCTCGTATCTAGCCTCTTTGGTTAACCCAGCCACAGAATTGGTAAAATGTCGCAGCCACCGAAGTTGAGAAATCAAGCAAAATGGTGGTTGGGCAAAAATTTACCATTCAGCTATTATAAAACAAAAGCAGACTTATTACAGGGTTCACACAGGTCCTTAGAAGTCATTCAAGTCCTTGATTTTCATAAAAGAAAAAATTGGTACTCAAAAAGTCCTTAAATTCTGTAAATGATGTCAAAGTCCTTAAAAAGTCCTTAAAATTGGTGTTTCAGTTGAAACATTTGAGATTCAGATCTTCATTTACACACTGGATAATTGGTACTTTGAAATAACTGAATTTTTCAGAGTGAATTTACTGTGTTTGAAGTCTGGGTGCAGAAACATCCCGTTTCGATGAGTGCTGCACACCATTTGTATAGTTGTAATATTTCTTGCACGTGGGTGCTTGATTTTTGAGTGTTGCATAGATGTAATATTTCTTGGTCACAGGCACACAGGTTCTTAATTTGTTTACTGTGAGTCCTTAGGAAGTCCTTAAAAAGTCCTTAAAATTAGTTTTCAAGACTTTGTATGAATGCTATTGGTTAATCTGTCTAAATTGGCAAGAATGAAACTTCACTATTTTGATCCAGACCATAAGTTTCTTCATTTTTCTTGCCTTGGGTGGCTGCAACATATTGCTGAGCCTATGCTGTCGCCTCACAGTTGTCTTTTTCTTCTTGATCCCATATTCTTGATGGGCTGTTGGAACCTCATTAAAACTAGCTAGCCTTTGTGGCTGATGTTAGAGGACCGTAGAGTTTTACAGAGAAAGCTATAGGTAGAATGCGCATATCCGCCATCTTGTCTGTCCGGACCCACGCTTCAATATGGCGATGGTGGCATTGATTTTGATTCGTTAGCTGATTTGCACTGTGAGCACTTAAGGCGTCGCGAACCAATTGAAGACGAGCTGAAAATAGTTACCTGCAGTAAACAATGACACGTGTGTTTATGCATATGGGAGACGTTCGGTCAATTCTTTCACTTCCTTTCCCTTGTTTACAGGGATGTTAGGGAATCTCATCAGTGTAGCATCTGCAAGCTACCCCTTGCCCTTCCCCGTTGCTTGTTATACTGGTGACTGAGCATGTGTTCACTTCTTTTTTCATTTTATTGTTGATGTTCGCCAGAGTGACCTTGCCCTCCCTTCCTTGTGAGTAGTTTTTTCCTCGTAAATATTAATATGTTCCCGAACATTCGATAACGTTGTAGATATAGATGTCTACGCCAGATTTGGCCTTGAGTGATGTAATCTGGTGACGTATTGGTACGTGATTGGTTAGTTTGTGTGTTTCGGGCGAGGGCAAAGGTTAGATTAATTTCGGGAATTTTCTACAGAAATATCTATATATGTAGGCCCATGTAAGTGGTAAAGGTTGGTGAGTTAGTGAGTTTTCCTTCTCGTGTGGCGTAAGATATTTAGTTGTTCGCTGGTGCCTTCCTAGTACAGTAGTCTCCGTCTAAGAACTCGCCGCCTAAGAACCCGATCCGCCTTAGAACCCGCTGTTGCCGCGAAACGGAATTTTTTCACTATAATTTACATGCGTAAGAACCCGCTCTGAAACGAAAAATCCGCCTAAGAACCCGGAATGTGACCGTGAGACAAGCACACTTTTAGTACTTTTACGTAAAATTTCGATATTAAACACAAAATTCTCTTTCAAGTTGACGGAATAGAACAAAGCCACACAGTACAGTGAAAGAGAACAGGTGGAGGGAAGGTAGGGGGAGGCGAACCATACAAAGGATGGAGCCCAGAGTTACGTCTTTCGTGTGCAAGCAAGCCACTCCTAGACTAAATTAGCATAGTCATTACCTAACATCTATTGTTGTCTGACTCGAGGGGCAGAATTTTATACGTAATTGACCACGCGCTTGGTTTGCATGGCACATGTACAGTACTGAGGGCTGTATGTGGTTATTACACATGGTATCAGTGGGCCTCGTGTTGTATCCGCCTAAGAGCCCGGTCCGCCTAAGAACCCGCTTTTTCTGTATCCCGTTGACCGGGTTCTTAGGCGGAGACTACTGTATTTTATTGTTAAGATACAGGTATTAAACTTTAGTATTATTTAATGGATCGTTGGATCTCGTGTTTTTTTATTCTGCAGTTGTAATAGTTTCGTTTTCTAAAGGGTTGTAGTTAGATCAACTAACTCCCCCCTACTATAACGTGCTAGAACAATCTCAGCTGTTACAATCAGCTTGGATCCATCCTTTCCACCCCTGTCATAACAATCAGCTACAATGCAACCAGCAGTCATGTTAACCGCTTAGACATATCTCGAAGTTACACTCATCAGCTGATCCACCCGCCATCTTGTTTGGCAGAAGAACAAAACCAAAACACTCTGTGACGTCATGCGCATTCTACCTATAGCTGAACAGTGAACACAACTCAGTATTTTTTCTATTTGGCTTTGTCATTAGGCTACGGTCCCTTAACTACGGGCTGATTTTAACAAGGTTCCAATAGCCGACTGATGATGTATCATTTTTTTTTACAGCATGTCTCCAGTGGTCAGTTTAATATATAGGCCTTCAAATTCTTTTTGCCATTTTTTAACCAAGTCATCATCATAAGCCACTCTTAGGGGTCCATCAGAAAAAATACAAAGCTGAAGCAGGATGTGAAAACCACACTGAGAAGTGTTCTGTAGTAAATTCCCAATAATTTGGCATACTTTTGCATTTCTTCTGCTCCCTAATAGCGTAAGGAGTGATAGTGATAAATGCCTCACAGGCTGTGTGAGGACTTGCTCTCTCAAAAAACAAAAACAATAACCAGCTGGGAGTGAATCTGTTTAAGTAACGAAATGTCTTATTGTTTGTTACATTATGTCAATTGATATTGCCAACAACTGGTTGTGCTGTTATTTACTGCTTGTCTGCTTATCTGTGTGTTCAGTTGTGTGTATATAATGTACATACAAATGTGTGATGATCTATTTCATTTCTGGAGTCAGTCTGTTTAGAAGCTGGTCAGTTTGTGTTACCCAATTATTCTCTTACATTACAATTAATTGGCCCATAGAGAAAAAATATTTACAACTGAAATAGCTTTAGAAAAAAAAATTCACCAAGAAGTCTTAATCAGGAAATGGAGTATAGAGAACTGGAACAATCCTTCACCTGTGGCTGACTCCTTTTTTAATGTAAAAAAAACTTTTCTTTTAACCTATGTCTGTTCACCATCGATTGACTTTGATTTCTGTTTCTGTCTTGAAAGCCTGTAGCTCATGCTGACAGAGAAGTTATAGCTCGTCTCAGGAACTGTGTGCTTGCCCTGGCAGACCAAAGAGTATTACTGTTTGACACCAGCATACTCTACACATATGAAGCCTCACAGAAATATGCTGTGAGTATGACATAGCTTGGTATGGATTGATAAACCATCATTATATAATATGCTATTTGACGGCAATGCGTTGCCTTTCCTTTTCTTTACTTGTGCATGCCCATCCATGATCACAGAAAATTTACAAAATCATCCACACGGTACATGTTAACTGGTAAACATGGGTGAAATACTATTGGCCAGAACAGAAAACCAAAACTGTTTTGAATTGCCAGTCCCAGAGCCGGGTTTGATTTTGCTTAACCTTCCCCCTATGTCACTACAAACTACTTGTATCCATGACATACGTCAGGGTCTCTAATCGGCACCACACTCCAAAGAACAATTTATTAGGATATCCTCTTTGAAAATAATTATGTCCGTCAGACCCCAGAACATATGAGTAAGGATATGACAATAAAATCCTGCAATAAAATCCTCTTTATAGTAAGGTATCTGTGAGACCCCAGGATGTTTGGGTAGAAACAGTAAAAATGCATGTGTGTTGGTCAGCATGCATGTGCATGTCTTAAAAGTTTAGAACTGCAAAGATAGGCAACGATGTCATTGAGGAATGCCTGAAATTTCAAGAAAAAATTGCCAGAAGTAGGATAATTACAAATGTTTGAATTGCATCTGGGTCCATTAGATCCATGAAATATGGTGAGGGTCAAGCTCATTTACAGATCTAATCACAAAGTCATATGAAAATATACAAAAAAGTAATCAGGTGAACAGACTGTCATGTAGACTCAGTCTAAACGAGACAGTTAGATCTAAATCTGTCAAGTCGGTTTTGCTACGATCAATGCTAGTTTTGAAATTTCATTGGACCAGTCTTGACATTAGTGACTGGGTGAGACTGGGGGATAGCAAATTGCATAACTGGTTTTGAAAATGCCAGAGCAATCTGTACATGCAATTATCGCCATGACGTGCTATTTTATGAGTATATATGAATGATTTCCACATACGTGTAGTTTGATATGCTCTCTCCTGTCAAAATGATATATGCTGTAAGTAATCTCCACATAGTTTATTGTGATACTCTCTTCTTTCATCCGATATCATATGTTGTAGGCAATCTCCACATACATGTACATGTGTACTTGTAGTTCATTGATACAACTCTCTTCTTTCATCCCATTGTCATATATGTTGTAGGTAATCTCCACATACATGTAGTTTATGGATACATTCTGTCTTTTCATAGCCACTTATCATATGCTATAGGTAATCTCTTTCAACAGACATGTAGTTTATTGATGCACTCTCTTCTCTCTTTCTCCTTCTCCACCGCCACCCCCCCGCTTTTTTTTTTTTTTTTTCTGTCTGACCACGTGTAGGTGAAGGATCTTCTGAAGCCTGAGGTGATTATGGAAGTGGTCGACCTGGTGCGACAGAGAATGGAACTAGAGGGAAGCTGATCTGATTGATTGGTTACATGTTTGTACTGTGTTCTGCATGCATGAGATGCTCTAGTGTGTTAAATGATGTATGAAATATTTGAATGTGATTGTTTCTTTTTTTCATATTTGTGTGGGAATCAGTTATTAGGGCATAACCTCACATGTCTGTCTGTTTGGTGAGTTTGTTGTTGTATGCCTGATAATGTTTTTTTAAAACTTGCTTT
Source organism: Onchidella celtica (assembly GCA_963931925.1). Lineage (NCBI taxonomy): Eukaryota > Metazoa > Mollusca > Gastropoda > Systellommatophora > Onchidiidae > Onchidella > Onchidella celtica. The sequence continues at coordinate 25,273,881 of OZ007577.1, forward strand.
CTCAAATGTTTGTCCATTTGTTTAAATCGTCACTGCTCTACCCTAATGGCATAAGTCATTTTTGAGATATGAAGAAAAAACTGTTTCTTTTCTTGTCCTTTGGTGACTTATGCCATTATGATTCTGTTGGATTATTACATTTTCCTATCAAGGGATTTCTTTCCCTACAATACTGTCTGACAGCCTTCATGCTCAAAAAGGCAATGAACCGTCAGCATAAGTCTGAGATACCTTTCAGAGGAAGGAAAAAACTGATTTTACCATAAGTATTCTCTTAGCTATTTAGAAGTTTTGCCTATTTGATGGGTATCACCTCTAGGACTGTATGCTAAACTGGTTTAGTTATTATGAATTTGTATTTTATCTATCTATTTTAAGGTATAAAGCATTTAAAGAGTTGACCGGACTTAGACGGTTTGTGCCCGAGGCCATCGATATGCCATTATCATAGAGCAGTGATGATATTACATGTATGGTCTTGTTGTTTGAGAATCAGTTGTTCTGTTGTTTTTAATCTTTTTTGTTGTTGTTGTTGTTATAATTTCAAATGTCTGTCTGTCTGTTTGTATGATCTTGGTTGCCTGAGAATTATTTGAACATGAAGATCTGGGTTTCTAGACACTATGACTACTAGTTGTATTATTATTAAATGTGATTGTTGTACTACCTGATGTTGACCCATAAATGTTCTTGAAATAAATTTATCTCTTACATTTGTTATAAACTTGAATCTTTGTTATTGTATACAAACTGTACAGATTAATATGCAGGGTTGGCAGCCAGAATGTTTTGTGTCCAAAATAGTCAAACTGAGAAAAGCAAGCTTGAAATTTGTGATCTTAATGAAACTTCAGATAATTGCAATACATGTAACTCCAGCATGGTCATAAATATGAATGATTCTGGTGGGCTACCAACTAAAATTTAAAGTCACACACTTTGTGTCTTGGGTGGCTGTGGGCATTTCAGAGCAATGATTAAATTGGGCCTAACACATTCTGGTTGATAACCCTCGCTATGTCAGGAACCATTTGGTCTTGTTTATCCTGGTTCTGTGTTATTGTTGTTGTTGCAATCTGTTGTCCAGGGGGTTTTCAGTTTTTTTGCTTCCATACATTTTTGAGGCTCTGAGACATTTTCCCTCCTCCCTCCTCCCTCCTCCTGCTCATTTGCTCATTGTCTCTGACACGCACGCACACACACACACATAGAGAAACATATATATATACAAAGCAAAAGTACATGCACACACTGTATGTGAGTGGATCTGATGAAATTGGGCTTAAGATGAAACACCAAATTCCTGAGAAAACGCTTTCAAAGGGGGGGACATTTTTATATTGGGAAAATCAGATTGACCTTGTAAAGTTGTGTTTTCTCATTTCGGCTTTTTTAATTTGACTAAATGGGAACTATGAACCAGCTTGATAAGTGCCATAACGCATTTTAAACAAGTGTCAAAGTGTGCATTAATATTGGTCTCTTCTACATACAAAAAAGATCTCCAGTTTTGTCTTTGTTTTTTCAGAAAATGGAAATAGAGCACGACAAAAACTCTAAGGTCGCGTTGTGTATCATCACCACCACACCCTATCACCAGCACCATCAGTACCACCCCGCACCCCAACTACCACCGGTACAGACGCGAGACTGCCCCCTCCCTCCCTCAACCATCGATGAAAACCCCACCTTTGCTCACATTTCACACCACAAAGTTTGGCCTCCGAAACACAACACGCACACGCTACTTGTCAACATTTGTACGGTACTAATCTTTCATCATGACCGTCAATTTGCCATGATCAACCGGCACATGAAAGACAAACAAAATCAAAGTCGAAAGTTATCAAGCAGAGTGTGTTAAGTACAATTTTATTCATTGCTTTTTAAATGCCTGTAGATATCTACAAGGTTCACACAGGTCCTTAAAAGTCCTTAATTTTCATAAAAGAAAAAATAAGTACTCAAAAAAACTCCATAAATTCTGAAAATGATGTCAAAGCCCTTAAATAGTCCTTAAAATTTGTGTTTCAATTGAAACATTTGAGATTCAAATCTTCCAGTTGCACGCTGGATAATTGGTACTTTGAAATAACTGAACTTTCAGAGTGAATTCACCGTTTGAACTCTGGATACAGAAACATCTTGTTTCTATGAGTGCAGCACACCATTTGTAAAGTTGTAATATTTCTTGCACATGGGTACTTAATTGTTGAGTGTTGCATACATGTACTATTTCCTGGTCACAGGCACATAGGTCCTTAATTTGTTTATTGTGAGTCCTTGGGAAGTCCTTAAAAAGTCCTTCAAGATTTTGTATGAACCCTGTTATAATCAAACTAAAGGCATAAGATGTGGGACTTTATTTCATTATCCAAGTAAACAATTCACGTGACCGTGTTGAAGTTATTGCAATTATTTGAATTTTCATGAAGGTAACAAATTTCAAACTCGTTTGTCTCAATTTGACCATTTTAGACATGAAACACTCTGGTTGCCAACCGTCGAAATTACGTCATGTACTTTGTCAAAACCATTCCATGACAGTGCATTGAATTATTTTTGTCAATCTATAACAGTTTTTGACAAGAACAGGGTGAATGTAACTAGAATTGTTTTGTTTTTGTTTTGTCTTTGTTCTATAAGACTCGGTTTGTTGGTTTTGTTTTGTTTAGTTTTTTGTTAAAAAAAAAAATATGTGAAAATTCATTTTGATAAGTTAATGGGAGCCAATTATTCTGTTATTTTGAAAACAAAATGAAACATTGCCACTACATGAAAGTTATCAAATCGTTGGTCGTTCGCGGATATTCGTTTTCGGAGGGGGAGGGGGGGGGGTGGGCGAGGTAATTTAAAATTGTTGTAGATCAATAATTACATGCATTATCAAAAAACTTTTGGGTCAAAGCCAGTCTGATTGTGGTATGGAAATTTATTTTTAAAAAAATATAAAAATCTATTGACTGCAGACCCTTCCCACCTCTATTTCTCTCCCTCTCTTTCTCCCTTCCTCTTTTTCTGTCTCTTTCTCTCTCTCCTCCCTCGCTTTTTCTCCTCTCCTCTTCTCTTCTCTTCTCTCCCCCCTAGTCTCTTTTTATTCCTACCCGCTCTCTCGTTCCATCATCTCTCTCTCTCTACGGTCTTGTTTTTTTCTGGTTTTTGGAAAGAGGTTGGGGAGAAGTTGTACACTCCTCACTCCTGGTTTAGTTGGCAACAGTTTACTTGCCGTCTGGCGGGAAAAGACCGTATCTAGGCCTATATGTCAAATTTATCAGAGTTCAACTTCACATTTTAATACCATCTTTATAAAACTTATGCTGGATTTTCATGTGTACTTAAACGGCAACGCAAACGTCAAAAACCTTTCAAGTTGTGAAACAGGAAAAGTTTCCGTACTCGTGGAAACGCTCTTTCTTTTTACTTCTGGATGATTATTGAAGTTTCCGTACACATGAATCGCGACTTAAATGTGATTAATCTTTCTATCTGGATAGAGTTACCAATAAAATATATACATGTAGTAATTTCTTTTCGTCATCAGAAATTGAAATTAACGAAGAATAAAGGCGGGGAGCGCGCTACGCAAACTGTTTTCTAGGTCTCCTGAATGAAATAGAAATTTTGGCATACCGTCACTGCTCTACGATATTGTCATTTGACAGTTCATTGTATTCCTGAGCATGAGAGCTATCAGATAATATTAAAGAAAAAAAAATTCAATAGAATCATAATGACATAGGTCACCAAATGACATGAAAAGAAACATTTTATCTTATTACATGTGTATCTCAAAAATGACTTACCGGTATGCCATTAATGTACAGCAGTAACGATATGCGGTCTTTTCCAATGAAACGGCAGTATTGTCATGACTTGGTATATGGTCTTGTGTAACTCATACCATCATTAATGCCAGTCTTATACAACACGTAATCATTTCTCGCTAGCAAGTGTCAGGATAGATAATTTCTCATACGCCGCGTTGACTAATTTCAAAATGTTGACTACATAAATCATACAATCATGTTCTAGGCGCTTGCAATGTGAAATGAACAGGAAATTAACAGTGATACCGTGGTTTCATAATTAAGCAGTGATGTTTCACATAGTCTTGCAGTGTTCATGTACATGTATCTATGAAATCTGAATATCTTATCAAATGGGTAATTAAGGCCAGGTGGACACACGCGACCTGCTGTCGTGTTGAACTGCAGTCATTTCTAGATCATCCAAGAGCAGTACCATACATGAAAGCAAACAGAGAAAGAGACAGAAGATCGTTTTTGCCCTCCGCAATTTGACTCAACAAGACACTTAAGCTAGATGTATGCCATAGCCTAGTTCACTAAGGCCCGGCGCGCACTATCCCGTTTTGCCAGCAAGTAAATCATGAGTGTGCTCGCGCCTGACATAGGAAGACAGAAAATACCAAGATTTCGGTGAAGAATCTTTGTCAGTTTTTTTGTTTTTTGCTTGACCAAGATTCTCCACCGAAATAATTATTGGTATTTTCTGTCTTCCCTTTTTCTTTGAGTTTTATTATGTCGTTTTTGGGTATTATTTCTTACGCAAGACTTCGCTACTTACAACTTTCTTTTTGCCAATTTTTTACTTTTTGCTGCGACCTCGCAGTTTTTCTGTGGTTTTTATAATATTTCATAGGCAGGACAACGGGCAGGTTCGAACCAACATTAAACATGTATTGGTTACTTATAGTTTCAATCGGAGGGTGAGCAAAGGGGGTTGCGAGCTGAAAACTGGCACGTTGTGATAATAAGAATTTTTTGTTGTCAGCTGCTTTAGTTTCCCTCAACGCCCTGTGTTGTGTTCCATTTTCTTTAGAATGATATGATAAGAATCACTTGATTATCCTATAAGGGAAGTTCTATTTTCACAGAGCGTTTAGGAACTCTAGCTAAATATGATACATATCTAGCTAAAGTGTCTTGTTGAGGTGAATTTGTGGAGGGCGAAAACGATTTTTTGTACCTTCTAGTTATTTTTTTTATAAATTTCTTTTTAAACAGACTAATTTATTTTTCTCCTGCTTTTTCTTTTCTGTCATTCTTCATTTCTGTTATCTTCTTTTGCTCCTCATATGTCGTCTACTGTTAGCCTCGATAGTGTCGATAACAACAACAAAAAGAAAGGAACCAAATATTATATAATATATATATAAACAGATCGAATACAAAAAAATATAAGCCATTGTACGTATGATGTGTGTCAAGCATCACACCATGAGAATTACACTGCCTAGGATAACAAAACATTTCACATGGACTCTTCGACTGTTTCATTGGAAATAGTGAAATACATTATATATACCATAATAATATTTCATTTTTTCGAACCACCTAATTAGGAGGAAAAAATATTGATATTAAAAGAAACTTTTGAATTCATGAGTATGCGAATGTACACTCTACACAGACCCTCTCTGCTCTCATGTAAGCTTTTCACACGTTGGGGGCACCCCCCTCCCCCTTCTGATGGCCCCGAAACAAAACAAATTGTAAGCATGTGCCAAATAAGACATTAATTTAGAATCACATTGCTTGCCACGATTCTTGCATACCGGAGTCAGCTGTGCCGCGCGAGCGAGACTAAACGATCAATAATATTCAAATGAGCCGAGGGAGTAACTCACGCGAAAGGACATGCGTCGCGCCGCCTAGAGCATTCAGGATCGAAGTTTGAGCAAATGGCAAGCTAGCTAGGTACAAGTTCGTTTGCTCATTGTTGACAGCGGTCAATACTAAACACGTGAAACAGAATGTGACTCCTCGCTGCCTTGCTAACTGCGGACTCACGATTTTGAAGTCTGGGTAATAAGTCATCGACCCAGTAATAGGATAAAGCGTGACCTGATAATTTCACTTCTGATGACTGGAGATGTCTGAAAATTTTGCATGCTCATGTAATTCCATTGAACCAACTGAAACATATATTTATGGATAAGATAATATAAGAGGAAAAGATAAGAAACAATGAATTCTCTTTTACAGACCCTTCAAGAGTCATACATGGTATACACATCTTACGCATCATTATACATATATATATATATATCAGTTATCACAACTCAATAAACTCAGCAACAGTCATACATGAAGTGACATGGTGAGGGACCTTTGTGAAACATGGCACACATCTAGCTAATGAGTCTTGCTTAGGCGAATATCGCAGGGCAAAAACGATCTTCTGGTTTGCTTTCAAGTGTATTATTGTGTTGTGCCTGGATGATCTAGAACAAAATTGATGAAACAGTGGTTGGTGACTGTCATATATAATGGATTGTGAATTTCTTCACACAAGCATTGGGGTATAGATCTCTATGGTTAAAACTGAAAAATGCCGTGTCTGTTGTGTTGCATGTTTTCTTGATGATTGTGTTCAGTTTGTTCTTGTCACTTACTCTGGCATTGCCCCCGCCCCCCCCCCCCCAAATGCTGGAATACGGTACGTTATTATGCTTTCGGTGGTGATTTTGTAGAACAAGAAAAGCATGGCACTGTGTTATCAAAACATTAAAAGATCTCAATTTTCATAGGGAGTACATTCTCTGACTGGCTCTTGAATGGACATTTGAAATATGTGTGTGCCAATCTAGATTGTGTTGGATATGTCTACTTGATAATTATAAGCTGTTTTCTTCAGTCATGGAAGCTCCTTCGTCCGATTGAATGGATTTTGCCAAGCAAATTTGCCATGTAGTTTTTCTACTTGTCATTCGAGGATTTAAAAAAAACAAAACAAACGAAAACAACAACAACAGTATGGGTGTAGTAAACTTGAATTTTTTTCCCTCTTTCTCTCACTCAGCCTGTCTTTCTCTCCTTCCCCGCCCCTCTCTCTCTCTCTTCTTCTCTTTCTCTCTGTTTCTGTCTCCCTTTCCTCTCTTTCTCTCTCTCTCTCTCCTTTTCGCTCCCAAGTTTTTTTTTAATCTCTCTCTCTCTCTCTCTCACACACACACACAGCCGTACATGTTTGTTATAGATACACACACACAAACACACAGGCACGCACACGCCCATACACAATCACAGAGAGAGAGAGAGGGGGCAGAGAGACAGAGAGAGAGAGAGACAGAGACAGACAGTCAGAGAGAGAGAGAGAGACGTGCACATTCGTAACAAGGCACAGTGGAATATCACCTGAGACCGTGTCCCATATTAAATCTTAATAGATAGCCCCAAAGTTAAGATACGTTATTATGTAAGACTGATGGGAACGCTGGGAAGCTATTTATTAGAGTGTGACTGTCAGTCATCACCACCCAACATCCCATTATTTGCGACCTTAATTCTTGTTTGTTCCAACTCCACTTTTTGCACAGCTGAGAAATTCCACGTTGAACATTTGTGGCCTTCGTTACATGTTCATGTACATGTATTATGATAAGGAGTAAGACTAAATAGGAAACTAAAATAGCTTGATAAGTGCCACAACGCATTTTAAACATGTGCCAAAGTGTTCATTTGTTATACCTCTTCTACATACTGAAAGATCTCCAGTTTCTTAGAAAATGGAGATAGAACAAACAAGAACTAAAGTCACATATTGGATTACATGTACATGTAATAATAATAATGATAAATGTCATTTATATAGACTTCATTCCGTCAGATACAAGCTCAAAACGCTCTACATTCATTCTTCAACTTACATTCAGTTCACCAATACAAAGAACGTGCTAAATCATGTGGCAACGGTCAGGAACAGTTGTGGTTGTACTCCATCAATTTAAAAAGTGTATTCAACAGATACAGAAGATCGTTTTTGCCCTCCGCAATTCGCCTCAACAAGACACTATAGCTAGATGTGTGCCACATTTCACTAAGGTACCTTACCATGTGATCACCTCATGTACGCTCGTATGCCTGTTATTGAGTTATAAAATAATGTTTATGTGAGGACGCCCAAGACGTGTGTACCATGTATGGGCGCTTAAACGCTTTGTGAAAGAAAATTTCCCTCATGGGATAATAAAGTGATTCTTATCTTATCTCTTAAGATTTTTCTTGGACATTTCGTCATCTCGTGGGTGTGGGTGTGTGTGTGTGGGGGGTGGGGTGGGGTGGGGGTGAGGGGGGTTAAGGGGGCGGGGACAAGATTTGTACCATTGGGTAACATGTTTTGCGAGAAATTCTGCAAAGCAGAGTAAAAGGAATAGGTGGTGGGGGGGGGGGGGTGAAGACAGCACTAAATTGATAAATTAATTACTATTTAATTAACGAATGCGAGCACTGACGAGACACAGTAATGGTAAAATTGGTACGACCAAGTTCAAGTTCCTAAATTTACTTAATTTGAATAATTATTTCTGTGCAGAATGAAATTATTTTATTTTGTTTCGTTGTCCATTGATTTTGTCTTTGTTTTGAAATTGCCGTGTTTAATTTTCTCTCTGAAGCTGAAGAACGATGGAAAACAAAATGGTGGCCATGGTGACCAGGCCCGGGCAAAACTGGCAACAGGCCCAGGCGCGACAAATGGGAAATGCAGGCTCCTATTTCAAGCTGCTCATTAAGCTTTTGTTGTTGTTATTATTGTTGTTGCTTTTGTTATAGTGCTGAATGCATTTATTTTCTTTGTACTACATGTACTACTACTAGTTAGCCCCTTGATGTGGAGAACTCAGAGATGTGACATTATTATTTACTGTTGATTTTCCACCAGCAATGAGTAAAGTGAGACGTGTTGTGCAACTTCCGATCATACTTTTCAGTTCTACTCGACAGAAATACGTATCTTTTTTCGCGGCCCAAAACAATCGCAAATAAATAATATAAAAGACAGAATTTTATTCCAAATAGATGTGTAATTTGTCGTCAAATTTTGAGGTAATATCCAAAGTTTCATAATTTTTGGTCACTTAGTCACGATGTTTCCTTACATGTTTACCCTCTGGCTCCAGTATAGCAAAGATACTTCATACAATAAGATGAGACAGCTTGTGATTTTAGCGGGCACAGTTTTCGCACCGTCACTTAGCGGCGAATGAGCGGGGGGCCATGAACAATGCCGTATGTAGGGCTAAAAATACCGAGATCTAGGCCATACGGAAGTGACGGCATAACATAGTTCACAACAAAACAAGGGAAGTCTCTGTTTTGGATTAGTGTTCACGGCTCAATTCAAAGTCACAACAGGTGGACGCTACAATAGTAAGATTAATCTTTAATGAACTTTCTTTTTTTTAAGGTATTAAATATTCGGTGATAAAACTCAGTTTGACAAAAGGTCCCCAATGACTCTGTTTGCTATAACAGTCCAGCTAGCGACCCTATGGAAACCCGATGCACCTGATCGGCGTCAAATTTGCACATAGGAATGACCAGTGTTCACATAGGCCCTTAAAAGTCCTTTAAAGTCTTTAATTTTCATAAAGAAAAAAATGAGTACGTTAGAAGTCCTTAAATTCTGAAAATAATGTCAAAGTCCTTAGAAAGTCCTTAAAATTTGTTTTTCAAGTGAAAAATTTGAGTTTTAAATCTTCTGATAGTGATATAGACACATCCCATTTTGGGGTGTGAAGCACACCGGTTGTACGTTGTAATATTATTTCTTTTTTTGTTTTGTTTCGTTTTTGAGTGCTGCATATTACATGGAATACTTTTTGGTCACGTGTCCTTTTTGTTTTGTTCTGTGTCCTTGGGAAGTCCTTAAAAAGTCCTCAAAATTAGTTTTCAGGACTTTGTACGAAATCTGATGACATTGTTCCCTAAGAAGATCCACCGATTACGACACCGTGCCGATGTAGGGAATCCACAACTGTAGTCATCCTGCCAACCCTACTTAAATCCTGTACAAGTTTTACGGTCGACGTCAAGTCTGCACAAAGGAATCACATGGTTTCTAAGTAGATCCATTTGTTCCAACATGACGTCGACTTCGGTTTGATGTCGGGAATTCGCCCTATGGTAATCCTACCAACCTTACGGAAATCCTGCCTAAATCTACTTCGGATTGACGTAGAGGTGTTTGCTGGGATATAACAATATTCTAACCCCCACCACCACCATTTTGACCTAGTGGTGGTGGTGCGGAGTTTTTGAGGTTTACGCAGGTGTCGCTATAATACAACTTTTTCTTTTTGCCCAATTTTGACGTTTTAGAAGAATCACCGCCCCTAGCATTTAGAATTATATCTACATATCTTTGTATCTTCTGGGTTTTTTGTTTTTTTTCTTGTTTCTTGCCAATTTGTCCTACCAAGTTGTCCGCTTCTTCTTCTTCTCCTGCATCTTTTTTTTCCTATTCTTCAGTTTTTTCTTCCTCTTCTTCTTCCTAAGGTAATGATGGTGCTGGTTACAACGAAGGTTATAAGGACAATAATGTCGAAAAAATAGTGAAGAAAACAACGGTAGCGACTGTTAATGACACAGCCAATGAGGACACACCCACTAGACAAGGGTTTTCAAAACCCTGACCACCCTGGGGGCGGGGGGCATCCATAAGGTGCGTGCGCTTGGTTTTTTGTCAATTTTACGTACTCTTCTCACCCCTTCAACCTCCCCTACCCCCCTACACTTTCAATACGCTAGGGGAAACCCTGTCTCCCTCCCTCCCTCCTCAGGCGGTCTAGCCCCTGAAACAGTCCCCGCCCCGACTCTTTCATCGTGCCCCCCCTCCCCCCCGCATTCTCTCTTTCTGTCTATCTACATGTATCTATCTCTATCAGTCTGTGTGTGGCTTGTCTATCTATCTACCTATTTATCTGTCTGTCTATCTGTCTCCCTCTCTCTCTCCCTCTCACACACACAGAGACAGAGCAAGAAAAAGAGAAACACAGTCACATAACAAGACTCAATGCATGGAACATTGGCTGAGAATGAGTCTCATGCACACCACCGACTCGCCGACATAATTATGAGATAAAAAACATTTCATAATTAACAGTCGCCACGTGTTTTTGATGACTGGCGGCCCCTCTACTACGTTATGGAAAAATCCCTCGATACTCAAAAACAACGGTTTACGGGAGACGTACCGGTAAAGAATTGTTCACAAAGAGGCCCGCTTTAATTTTGATTCATGTTTCTACTATTTAGTGATGACCAACACAGATTACGGTACAAGTCGTGCAAAATTTAGGCTACAACCCAGATAGAAACATTAAGCACTTTGCAATCCTTAGAGATGATGTCAAAAAAGCAGATTTGACGAGCACTGGCGTGTACGGGCTTTTTTCCGTAATGCGGCAGATCTGTGAAATCCGTGATTTAGGGGTGAAACAGACCAGGATTGGTGGAGGCACCAGACCGGTGGCTCGCCGCCCATAAATACTGCATTGACTGTAGCACAATAGGCACTGGCCACTGCATCCCGCTGGGTCGCGGTCTGAGCAGTGCCTATTGTGTCGTTGTGAAGCAAAATTAATTTTATGGGCCTCGAGCCATCGGGTCTGGCGCTTACACCAGCGTTAGTCTGTTTCACCCCTTAGTGTTGCTGCTGTAAGCCTTAATCCCAGCTGAGACCAGTGAGACCAGAGCTTTCTCTCTGATTAATTTTTATATTTTATTTACAGGATTATAATTCTGCGTACGTTTTTTTTTTCTACGGTAACTGCATTTCCGGCGAACGGAAACTTCTCAAATGTTGCGTGGACTTCTAGATTTGTGGGACCAAAGTGGCACAGGTTTTATTATTACTCTAATGCGTTTTTGTTTCTTGAAAAAGCCTTTCCCTGAATAAATATTAGATTCTATAACTCAGTTAGGCGGCAGTTTACCGGGAAAAGAGAGATTTATATTTTACAGCACGGCTGGATAACGATAAGAAAAAATTGAGACGGAAATCCCTTAACATTACCATATTGGATACCTGCATAAAACACACAGGGGAAGAGAGAGAGAGAGAGACAGATTAGTAGCAGAGTTTGCAATGCATAGTCCAGCCAAACGGACGAAGACGCCTCCAGAAAGGACGACAGCAAGCAAATTAATATATGTATATATTCTGTTTCATTGGAAGTGGAATTATTGGGGAAAGAAACAAAACGTCTCAATCTTTCTGGTGTGCAGTTTTAGCGACAAATGTGTGGGTGTCAAATTATTTTTGGACTCTTCTGCAACTCATCTCTTTTTTCCGGCACAAGATTTACAGTTCCACCGGCCGAGTTCGTCTTGAGGCTGACAAAGATTATTACAGAAAACAGACGAACGTTTCCATTTTGGTGCGATGTGTGGTTATTTTAAATCCGTTTCACTCTGTTCGGAAATATTATGTAACTTTATTTCGTAAGTGCTTAGATAACGATAGCGAAAAGCTGGGAATTTCGGGTTGTTTCTATTCACATCGTGACATATGTGAACCAAAAAGTTTATGGTGTGCAAGTGTTCAATAAGCTCTTTGATATTAACCAGTTCATTCCTTCCTTGCTCTTTCCTACCTTTCGGATTTTAGTAAGACTAACAACATCATTGATTAAGAGGAAATGTGAGCTGTCTCATTGAAGGTAAGTAGTTGTTTTGTTTTTTTCGACCCTTATCGCTGTGTTTCTCTTATGTTACCCAAACTTGTGATGTCGACCGTAATGCTTTGCAATCGGCTCCATGATTATTAGGTATGTTCAAAATGCATCGGAACTTTCAGACAGAGACGAAATAAAATTTCAAATTTCGGAGAAAGGTGAATTCTGTGGCGTTTAGTGAAACAAACCAAAAGAATATACATTGTAATCATAAATTACCAATATCATTATTTTAAATCTTGCCCACTTTTTGTGGTTGTTTTGTTTGTTTGCATGCTCGTGTGTATGTGTGTAAATTGCTTTTAAATTGCTAGAAGATTATCGTAAATGGCGCTTTTGGGGTAGAGTGTGTTAATTTGATAAGGTGAACGCCACTGAGCACTCAAAATAAGCATAAATAATAAAATATGCTGGAATTCTCCTAAACTTTCAATCAGAAGAACAGGACGTTAGATGCCTAATCTGCAGCGAGTGAAAAACCTTTGGACATACTGCAAAGTACAAAAATTCAGCATTTCATTGAGACAATTTAGGATCATGCCACATGCAAAATTTAAAGAAGATATGTCAAGAGAGAAATTGTTACATGGCTCAAACAGCCTGCACCTCTCAATTTGCCACGTCTTGTGGGTGATTTTGGACTTTCATTTTAGGATTTTTCACTTCAGTCTTTGCTACAAAATCTTTACCCTGTTCACTCTGTTACTTGTAGGAGTGTTCCTCATTTCAGCCAGCCGGAACACAACCACGAAAAACATGATGATCTGGGGTTTGTTACATTTCACTACTGAGTCTCAACGTGAATCAAAACCTTTTCCGTGCGTCATGGTAAAAAAATGTTCCCACAGCCCTCTTTAATATTTAATATAAAATACACCCTGAACAGCACAGTACTGAAAGTATATTCTTCAAGTATCGCCGGAGAATTCATCTGGTGCTATAAAATTGCATGTTTGATTGTTTTGGCGGGTTTTATTTACGCTTACTTTTCGGCACCCCTTACCGTACGTCGTGGGAACAAAAATTACCAGACTAGCAAAGAAGAGATTTACTAAATCCAACGCGTCCATTCGTCGTGGTATGAAACAGATACTGTAATGAGTGAAACAACCGCGTGGCCGTCATCAAGTTTCCCAACATACATGGGGTACACAAGTTGAAGACATGGCCCCACTATCCCACCCATGAAACGCAAGCAGTAATAGTTTTTGAAGAGATCAAATTTCTGTGCTACCGCTATGTGTAATAATAAATGGGTGATGAGAACAAAGTAGGGGGGCATCGGACGACCAAGCCTCTCGTTCTTTGTTGTGGAAAGAAAAAAAAAATGTAACAAAATTTACCACGACGTACGGACCGCAGGGAAAATAGCTACGTACGGAAGATTTTTAAACTATTTTAGTTGAGTCAAGAACAAGATTATAATATGAAGACAAGATTACCACATCCTGAGGCACCCTGACAGTGTAGAAATGATAATATATTCCCATAAAGATGTGATAATCCAAGATTATAATAGCTCAGACAAGATGCTGGAGAATGATTGTTATTCATTCTAATCTCACACAGATGTCATATTTGTGTTAAATGTCACATGGCATAGCCACGTGCCCCGTTTCGTACAAGATAATGTCTGTCAGGGGGGAAGCTGGAGGTGGTATCCATAAATTACGTAGGTCTACGCTTGATCTGGGCCACTTTCTTTTGTGTAACACAGATAGAAAAATTGTGCACATTTTGTTCTATAAAAAGATGCTTAAAAAAATGAATTCGACCCATATTTGCACATACTCATCAAAACAGCCCTTTTCGATAACACATTGGCACTGGTACACACATATAATCGTATCTCAGCTGTATAGATTAAATTTGAGTGTTGTAGCCGATCCTGAATATTGACGTCATTTGACAATTAAGGACTTTTCGAATATTTTCTGCTCTTTACCCTAAAATAATTCCGCAAATATCTGGCTTGAACAGCCTTGCGAGTACAGCCAATAAAAATTTACTGGTTTAAATCAGTACTTCACGAACTTTGACTTCTGATGTGTAAGAAATCTGGCGTCATGGACGTAGCTAGCCTAACCTTGAAAGGATTTTGGTACATGGTCATATATTAAATTTGATTTAATAGATTTATTTGTTCATTAATAGTAATTACTGACAGACCATGGACAACAATGTTGATTAATTTTTAAAATATATTTTTACATTTTTCTGCTTAATTGTTTTAATCCTTTTTTGACCTGATACGCGGATTCCTATATTAATCTTTATTAATGTTACGTACATTTTGGCCAACTCATTAAAATAAATCTAAAAACGATTTCGTTTGCTTGTATTAGGAGAAAACACGTGGACACGATTAACGGCCGTATTGTGCTAGGGAGAAGCAAGACAACAGACAGAATATAGCAGAATGATAGGACACAAGAAGACCCTACCAGAAGCGCCCACCAACTACACGCAATATAATTTAAGGATGAGATCTCTGCTTTCGAAAGGGGTCATCATGTAGGTAATTACTGCCTAGGTGAGAGAAATGTGCCTCTCTTTCTCTTTCTATCTATCTATCCGTCTCTCTCTCTCTCTTTCTGACTTGTTTTTCTTTCTCTGCCTCTCTCTGTCTTTCTTTTTTTTTTCTCTTTCTCTGCCTCTCCTTCCCTTTCTCTCCCCCTCTCTCTATTCCTCTGTCTCTATCTCCCCTTCTCTCTCTCTCTCTCCTTTCTTTTTCTCTATCTCTCTCCTGTCCTTGCTCCTCCTCCTCTCTCTCTCTGCCCCTCTCTCTTCTTCCTTTTCTCTCGCTTTCTGTCTCTCTCTCTCTCCGCCCCCTCTCTCTCTAGTGTCATTCACCCCTCTCTCTCTCGCTCTTTCCGTGCTTCTCTTTCTGTTCTTCTTTCTCTCTGTCTCCCTCTCTCTCTCATTCTCTCTCTCTCTCTGTTTATCTCTCTGCCTGTCTTTCTCTCTCTCTCTGTTTTTCTCTTTCTATTCCTCTGTCTGTCTATCTGTCTCTATCAGCTTCAACCACTACGGGTGCAGTGTCACTGAATGTGGGGGACATAGGGATCAGCCGATTTGTCACAACGGGTAATAAATCCAATGACACAAAAAGCCATCAACGTCTCTCTTTCTCATTGTTGGTTCCAGTTTCAGCTCAGCGTCTTTTGTGTTCATGTCACATGGTCACCCAACGTGAGGCCTTGATGAAGTAATTTAAGGACATTACCCAGCTCTATTATCCATGACTCAGCGAAGACATAACCAGGTGGTACATGAAAAACTACAATCGCTAATGTCAGCACCATAACAGGACAGGGCGATTTCTAAAAATAAGATCGAACATTCATAAACAAGGAAACAAAATAATTAATTATTATACAAAAGCAACTTGTATTGTTTCGTAATTTCCACGTTTCCAACTTTTCCCATGACTGCATGCTGCTCGCTGACCCTGTTATGAAACTGCAGAAATGTGTTCTCTCAACCACAGCTGGCGACTCCCCTTTTGTCAAATTCCATGAACTTCGCAAAGGAATTTGATTTTTTTCTATAGACCAAATGGATTACAGTTTTTCAATTATTTATTTATGTAACTAAAAAGGAATATATTTCAAGTGAAACAGTTGTTATGCTTATTTGTTTGTTTTTCCTCTTCCGCTAATCACGTCCTTCTCACGCACAAAGTCTTGTGGGCTTTCATACTAGGGCCAGCAATAGTACTTTTAGGTCTTTATTTTGGGGGGTTCGCTGCTCTTGGCATTTAAACCTCACTTTTTTTTTGTTTTTGTTTCTGTGTGTTTTTGTGGTAGGGATTAGTTTTGTTTGGTTTTTTTTTTTTCAGGATTTTGGCCAGGCAGCGGCCCTATTCGGCCTGCTCTTCTCAGCTGCTAAGGTACGTGTCTTTAACGTGCGCAACGTGTACACGAGCACTCCGAGTTCTTTGTGCCTTGTCTGAGAAGACTAGGTGCTCGATCCTATCTACCATAGGATCACGGGCAGGACCTATATTTGCACATACTCATCAAAACGGCCTTTATCGATAACACGACAGAACTGGTACAAGTACATGTATAATCGTATTTCAGCTACATAGATTTGAGTCTTGTAGCCGATCCTGAATACTGAAACATTCCAGTGTGTTATGATTAATCAACTTATGGCTACGTAAAGCCCTTTCATCCAGATTCCTATCTAATGGCCGGTCGCTGAGTGAGGAAGAGGAAAAAGGGGGGTGCGGTGGGGGTGGGGGGGGGGAGGAGAGAGTCCTCTTTAGATGTGTATGTGTGTGTGAGTGAGCGTTTTTCCAGCGTAGGTGGATGGGATGGGTTTGGTCTGGCTTCAGAACTAATGCCATGATCAGATCAATAATGTATGTCCTCACTTTTCCACAATGGTCATTACTGGTCAGTACAGATGGTCATTTTAAGGCTGATAGGGTCTTTGCCCTCTGGGTTTTGATCTTAACCCTGGGCTGCCAACGGTCATACATGGAATAATCACAGACACACACACTTCCTTCCATCCCTCTCCCCCCGGCATCCCTGGCTTCGAGGGGCGGCCCACCATGCGGGTGAATGGATGGGTAGATGGATGAATGGATGACTGGAAGGATTTTTGGATGGATGGGTAATTATTATGAAAATCTTACTGGCTTATTAGTTCTTACAGCATCCTTATTCTTATGTTATTACACGCATAAATAATTACTTTCTTCCTGCCGCGCTTCGATCCCCCCCCCCCCCTCCCCGTAAATGTAAAGTTGAATTCTGATCAGCTGTTAGTTAGTCATACTGTAATGGCGCCAGGCGATGAATATGTCAGCACCTAAAACCTTTTGTCTACCTGACCACAAATGTGTGTACTGACTCAATATTGTTGACGATAAATCACGTGAACTCATCCATCTGAGTCTTTAAAATTACCAGTTGACCCACTGACTTGGGGAATACACAGATGTGATTTTTCACGTTGGGTTTTGCTCACCAATGAGTAAACTGAGGGGCAGAACGAAATTTCCTGTCATACTTTTTAAGACTACTCGAACAAAATGCATCTTTTTTTTTTCTTTGTTCTCCGGCTGTTTCTGCTGTTCAACTCAGTTGTGGGTTAAAATCAACGAAAGTATTAAAAATTCAGCAAACTTCAAGACCGTTTAACATAACAGTACGTACACCCTTACAACGTTCAATTCGTAAATAAAATATTTTGTAGAATTTAAGGCTCAGCGGTTAAAAAGCCTTTCGTGATTACGTTGGACCCTCTACTTCTTTTATAATATGATTTATTTATGATTTGTGTAAACCGCAAGGGCTTAGAGAGAGAGAGAGAGAGAGAGAAAGAGAGAGAGAGAGAGAGAGAGAGAGAGAGAAAGAGAGAGAGAGAGAGAGAGAGAGAAAGAGAGAGAGAGAGAGAGGGAGAGGGGGGGGGGGCGTCGAAAAGTATTATCGGAGATTTCATTCTTTGCCTCTCTTTATCCTCTGAGAGAAGCGAATGTGAAAAAAAAGGTCAGAAGATGTGCAACTGATGCAAGTGAGCATCAGAGGGACATGGGACTCCTAGTACATATTAAGAAGGAAAGGAAAGTGCAGTCAATTTTGATTGGGGGACACGTTGGCGTGGTGCTGGCCTCTGATGCCGACTGTACCGGGTTCGATCCCCGGGTGGTGTAGGCATGTTGGACTTTTGGGGGGGGGGGGATTCCTGTTCCTGATCCTGTGGTAGGTAGGATCGAGCACCTAGTATTCTCGGATAAAAAGCTAGGAGAGCCCATGTGCACGTTGCGCCCGTTAAAGAGATACCTTGGCAGTTGAAAGTCGAGAAGAGCAGGCCGAACAAGGCCGCTGTCCGGGCAAAATTCTACAAAAATAATCCCTACTACAAAAACACACAGAATCAAGTACAAGAAAATTAAAAACAAGAAAAGTGAGGAGTACGTGCCAAGAGAAGCGAAACCTCTTAAAATAAAGACCCAGGCACAGTTAATTTTGATTCATGTTCAAAAGGATTACAGGTACTCAGTCGCGTCGTTTTGGGTGAAGCCCTCCGTGCACTCGCTGCCGGAAATTACGTACATGCTTTCGCAGAATGGTCTCATGTCGTGTCATGTCTTTTTCCAAAACCAGCATCAAGGTCCACCCAAACTCAGACTGGTTGATTTGTATAGACCTTTGATCAGGTGGCCAAATCTGAAGCGTTTTGATTCGGCGGCCTTTAGCGATTACCCTGACTCAGCGGTTTTCAACAGGGTCGATATCGCGCCTCTACGGGCGATACTGATTCCCAAAGGGTCGAAAACGATGAACGGGAGGGGCGATATGGGGGGGGGGGGCGAAAACATGAATGGAGGACGATCAAAGGGGCAAATACATAGCAGTCACTGACTTGTACAGCACGCATAGATGGGTTTATGAACATGAACAGCTTATCTATATATATATTATTATATATATATATATATTACTTTTTTTGGGATGGAGGGAAAACAGCTGACCGAACGTCACGTACCAACTGTGGTACGACGTTACACAGAAATGCGACGACGTTTCGCATAATATTATCTCTGTCTTTGACACAGAACAGGAAAATCTATTCCTGGTATAACTGTAACATAGCGCGGCTTTGATTCTTATTTATTCTATCTCCATTTTACTACGCAGACGAGGTATAACCAATGTACTCTTTGACACTGGTTTACACTTGGTTGTGGTACTTTTCAAGCTGTTTCACAGTTCCGTTTTATCCTAACTCCATATCATAATACTAAAGCCGCAAACGTCTCTCGCCGAATTTCTCACTTGTGCAAAAAGTGGGGTTGGAACAAACAAGAACTAAGGTTGCGATGACTTACATCCAAATTTGCGTAAAAATGGCCTTGGTTTTGAAATGTGGGGAGTATTTTGTATTTAGATTGTATTTTGCGCAACACTGCGGTGTTAAAGTGAGCTTATGTAAATAAAATAGATATATCCCACACTGTTTCACGGCTGTAGTTACACCTGATACTTGTCGAAGTTTCCACCTGAGACCTCCAATAAATTTGGACCGACAGTTTTAGAATTCTCTAGTCTTTCGTGGACTTTTCACAATACTGCGAGTACCTATGAACAGAGCGTTATAGTAATATTTATTTGCAACAGAAACAGTGCGTCATAGTAAATCTCATCTTTAAACCCGTTCTTTACAATAACGATTTGGGAAAAACCAGGCAGCAAATTCCAGCAGCAGTCACAACAACACCGACGACAACAGCACCACCAACAACAACAACAACGGCAGCATCAACAACAACAGCAGCAGCCGCAACAATATCAGCAACAACAGCTACATCAGCATCAACAGCAACGCCAGCACAACAGAAACACCAGCAACAACAACAATATCATCAACATCAACAAGTTGTCTTTTCTAAGAGATACTAAGATCTTCAACTTGATTTAGAACTTTACCGGTATGATAACATTTATACGGAACTATTTAATTCTATTTGTGAAATTTAGTAGCTCTGAAGACGAAACATAAATAAAATACTCAGATAGCTCGCGACTTGTCATCTCCCTCAGTCTGTGCACGGTTTCCTTGCTTTGACCGGAGTGTGACAAACATTACAGGGAGCTGCAACGACCTTTGTTCTTCCCAACTGTGTGAGTATTCGTTGACCATGGAGCTTTCCAGGTAAGGCTTCAAATGTCTCGGTTGTTGGACGTATCGTCCTCTTAGAATGACAAGGTTCTAACTCTCTTCCGTCAAGTTTTGAGAAATCGAGGATTGAAGTTTCACGTGATCATAGCTTTTAGAGCAAAGAATCTTTTTTTCCTTTTTAGTAAAACTTGCAAATTACACACCGCATCTGCTTGATACTTTGACACAATGGAGGAGGCCTGTAGAAGTCGTGTGTAACTCAGTTCAGCCAAAAAGTAGAGACAGATTCTTGTCATTCTAAGGGGATGGCATGTCAGACAGTTTTAGGGATTGGTGCTAACTGGAGAGTTAGTTCAGTGGTGTCGAAGTGCTTAATATTGCCCCCTGGAGAAGCGAGTTTGATATCCAGGAAGGTGAAAACGAAGAAAATGGGCGATAACGGGGCCAAACAAAAAATAAGGGGAAGGGGCGACAAGCGCCGCCTTCATGTGACACGCAGTACAAAGACAAGTGTAAATAGATCTACATTTTCCCCTATCATTGTGTAGGCCGACATTTCTGGCAACAGCGTGCAGATTTCTTTAGAATGTACGGAGACAGAATTCTATTTTTAGCGACACGCACCGCCTTCATGTGACAAAGGCTGTGTGTATAAATACATTTTACGGATATCCGCTAGTACGGTCGCCGTCTCAGCCGGGGGGGGGGGGGGGGGGATTTTCCATGTTTGTGCAACATTTCCGCTCTGTGAATGAAAGTTTGAATATATATTCGTCATAGTGACGCGTGTTGTGAAGGAAATCAATGTAACTTCCTCTTCTTTTGTTGTTGTTGTTGTTACATAATATGAAAAGTTCTGTCGTCCAAGAAATGGGTGGGAAAGGAAGGGCGTGTTGAGGCCTAGGGCAGTCGTTCTCAATCTTTCTCAGGCAATCCCCCCCCCCCCCCCCAACAACAACAACAACAACCCTACTCAACCCCAACAGATACATTTCACAAGAAGACAGACAACACAAAAAATTATTATGTTGAGTTTTACAAACCTTTTGCTAATGACTCTAGGCGTATTGATGATTCGTTACAAACTAGAAAGCAGTCTTCATCAAATGCACCTAAATAACAACAAGTGATCTTTTCTATTCACAACACTTCGCTACCTAATTATGTTGTTGAACTAAGTCCATGGCTGCCCTGTACTTGCCCCCAAATCATCCTCCAGTTATGTTCCCCCCCCCTCCATCACCCCTCCCCCTCTGTCATCGTTTTTGCCCCCTTGTCGCACTTTTCCTCGTTTTCTCGCCACCCCCCCTCCCCTCCCTTTATTAGTAGAATTCTGTGTCCGGTTTTAGCTCTAGGGCAGCGTTTGTCAACCTTTTTTGCTCTCACGACCCACTTCAATTTTCATTTAAAAAAAAAGACAAAAACGTGCGCCTCACCATGATCGTACAAAGTATACAGTATATTTGCTACAAATAGATTTAAAAAATATTTCTACAGGTTGCTAGATTGCGCATAACCATTAAAGTCGCGCGTCTGTTATGTTATTGTGGATGTTTTAATCCGAACTAAACTAGGAAACCACCAACACGACATGTAAACAAACAACAGTTTATCTATACAGTTTAGTTAAAATATTATTATGATTACTCTGAAATTAAGATTTCTTTGAAAACTATCTCCGCCCCATTCTGAAGTCCCGCGCCCCACATTGAGAAACACTAATTTACGGGAACCAGACAGCACTTCAGGTTCAGCGGGCCCCACATTTGCAGAAATTATACCCGGCAAATCACCAAATTTACAATCAAAGTCCGTTCACTGCAAGTCGCGACCATCGTTCTTGATTGTCCTCACTCCATTTTTGGCACAACTCAGAAATTCGACGTTAAATGATTGAGGCTTTAGTATTACATACTACTAGTTGGCCTGAATGCACAGATGTGATTTTTAAAGCTGAATGTCGATCATCAGTGTGTAAACTGAGCTCGAGGCGCAGACGGAAATTTCCTGCCATACAGTTTATTCTACTCGAAGAAGACGAGTCCCTTTTTTTTTTCCGGCTCAAAATGTCGGAACACTTTCTTCTGTTCAACTCAGTTGTGGCTCAAAATCAACGTAAGTATTGAAAATGAAAATATAGCGAACTTCAAGACCTTTTAAAATATGTACATGCACACCTTTGCATCTGCGTAATATGCCATTTTGTAGAATTTAAGGTTCAGCCATTAAAAAGCCTTGCATGATTACACCGGAGACCTTACTTCCTTTATAATATGAGATGATGATAAGGAGTCACAATAAATCGGAACTATGGAACAACCTGGCAAGTGACACGGAGCAGTTTAAAGAAGTGTCGAAGTGCACACAGTCATTTGTAACACCTCTTCTACAAAGTAAAAGATGTCCAGTCTTGTGTTTCTTTTTGAGAAAATGGAGACAGAAGAAGAACTAAGGCCACGATGTAGTGGAGACTGACAAGTTATACATACATGATCGTACATAGAAAGGTTACATGAAGTGTATATAATATATCTGTAGTAAATAATTATGTTTACATGTAAATACGTGACAGCAAAAAATCCAAGTAGATTTTTTGATAAGACAAATTACAAAAAAAAAAATAACTATGCTGCAATGTACTCAATAGATTTCATGGACAATGGCTGACTCAACAATTACACAGTATAGTGAAAATTACTATTCTATTTTTGTATAGAGGAGATCCCCTCGGGCAATTGCCCTTTTTGCCGCCCCTTCATAAATCCGGCCCTGGGTAAAAGGAGATATAGTGATGAGGGAGAGGTGGTAAGGGGAAATGGGGAGGGGGGGGGTACTTTTTGTTGTTGCTGTTGGTTAGATCTCAGAGATGTTCATGGTCTGGGCTATAATTATCCCACCCAAGTGTCCCAGACAGGGTTGAACAGTTTATGATTAAAATAGACCAGAGAAAAGGAGAAACCTTTAATAGACTTCAGAATTGTGGTGAAAAACGTCAGTAGGTGAAAGTTGTTTTTTTTTTCTTTGTAGGACATTCCAATTTTCTTTTTTCTTCCCTCAATTTTTTTTTATAGATCGCTGGCTGGATGGATGGATGGATGGATGGATGGACTGATGGATGGATGGATGGATGGATGACCAGACGGATGGGCGGTCGGACGGAAGGATGGATGGATGGATGGATGCTGACATAAGAATAGGTCAGAATCAAAGGTTTATTTTCCCATTACATGCCATACGATTTAAAATCTAAGAAAACTACAAAGAATTACTGTTTCAATTCTTTGATTTTTAAAAAATAATATTCAAACGAGGGAGAGTCAGGGAGGAGGAATGACGACGCATTCCATGAGTTTCCTCCCGGCGCTCGTGACTTCCGAGTGCGACTCTGTCGTGGCACGTGAGGCGCAACATGATCGCAGATTTGAAATTTAATCTGATTACATCACTTGTTTTCCGCCGTACTCCTACGTTTACCTTTCTGTACCTACCTCGTGCGTAACCGCTGTGGTCAATACGTTTCAATGTTACCAGTAGAGACACGCCCAAAAAGAATACTGGAGACAGCGGACCTGTTGTACATGCGCAAAGCCAATGGCATGCCATAAAGAGGCCATAGAGTGACACTACATCAGTGGTTCTCAACCTCTTTCAGGCAATCCCCCCCCCCTCCCCGATATGCTCCACATAATCTGTTCTCGTCCCCTTCTCTACCCTAAGCCCTCTCAATCCCCATGCAAACACAACAGATACTTTTCACAATAAGACAGACCATACACAAAGTTTAAGTTTTCAGAGGCGTGTTGGTTATTCGTTATAAAGCAGTTGAAGCATCCCCTATCAAATGCGCTAAAGAAAGTAGGCTTTTTCTATTACATAAAACCTATCTCCACGCGCGTTGCGCACAAGTCAGTGGCTGTCCTGTATTTGCCCCCCCCCCCCCAAATAATCCTCTATTCCATGTTTGCCCCCCCCCCCAGCCCAATAATCCTCTATTCATGTTTGCCGCCCCCCTCACTCCACACCGCCCCCTCCTCACTTTCGTATAAAGTAGATCAGAGACAGCGGGCCTTTTTTTTTCATGCTCCCGGCGGATTCTCACTGTAAAGAGGCCATAGACAAGGAAGAAGGCGTTGTTTCACGGTAGGCAAAAGTCTTAAGGTGAAGGTAGAATTCTTGATCTTATTCTGAAAAGCGGCATGGTTGAGTTAAAGATGACAGCTGTCATGCTCAAGCACCAGGCCAGAAGACAGAAGTGCGTGCCTAAGGGTGAAATGTGCCACGCCTGGTCATATCACTTAAATTAAGTGGGATTTTATTGAAATCATCTCGGCTAAGATTATTATTATTATATTATTATTATCATTATTATTAATAGTAGTAGTAGTAGTGGTAGTAGTAGTAGTACATGTAGTAGTAGTAGTAGTAGTAGTAGTAGTAGTAGTAGTAGTAGTAATATTGTTGTCAATTACTATCATTATTAAAACACTTTCGTGCGCAGTTAGAAGGGATACTCAGGAATACTACTCAACCAAAAGTAAACCAAGTTTCGATCAAATTCGCCTTTTGTCGATTAAAAAATGTTATTAAAACTGCTGTTATCGCTGCTCACCTACGGCGATTTACTTACCCGTTTGGGAAATTGGGTGACATTTTTGTTGTTGTTGCTGTTAACTATTCACAGAACGTCCATCTGCCAAATTTTCCCTATGCAAGCAACATCTCTTTTAGTGTTTACTGTAAATCTGCAAACTTTCACAATGGCAGGATAAACATGTGGCGACCTCATTTCCTGTTTGTTCTATTTCAATTTTCTGAAAAGCTGGAGATCTGTTAGATCTATATAGAACAGTTATTTTTTTAAATGTACACTTTGACACTTGTCTAAAATGCGTTGTGGCACTTAGCAGGCTGTTTCACAGTTCCAATTTATTATAACTCATTATCATAACTGCTAGGGCCGCCAACGTTTAACTGTCGAATGTCTCAGGTGTGCAAAAAGTGGAAATGGAACAAACAAGAACTAAGGTCACCATGTGACTTATAATATCAAGTACAAACGACATAATTATTAAATGTCTCTGTGAGTTGTGAAGTCCAGGCCCAGGCAAAGCTGCTAAAAGGATCAGGTCAGATAGGAAATATTATAGCCCTTATTTCAAACTGCTCATGCTGTTTGCAGTTGGTGCATGGGTAAATATGACCATGAAGTACACTTGATTCTACTTACCAGTAACAGAGCAGAAGAAGAGATCTAGAATGAATGATTCAATAACAAAAAGGCGATGGCAAGCAATTGTATTCAAAATATATAGCCAAGTTTCCTGAAATTTAATAAAGAGATACAAACATAAATTTGGAGCATACGTTGGTTTCAATTACAGCATCAGCACTTGTTGCAGCATCTTTTTCATCTGTATCAATCTTTTATTAATCTTCGTTAAAATACTGGTGAATATTTTGTGTTAAAGGGTCCCCCTTTACTCTCTATATTATATCAGTTTTCTTTACCAACCTCCCCCCCCCCCGGCCTCTTCAAAGTAGAGGAGGCCCTATCAAAGGAAGGAATACCATCTGAGTGACACAACTTTAGTCAGGGACATATTATGTCATTTGCCGAGCTGCGCATTCGCTAAATTAATTTTTTTAAAAACACAAAAAAACAGCCATCTGGAGGACTAACTCGTTCCTAAAGTCTCGCCCTTGTCGTATCTCTAATGTGTGACTCAAATATCTCCCCCCCCCCCCCGGGCCCCTTCCAAAGTCATCGTAACTCCCAGACCCCAACCTAAGGTCTGGTCTGGTGAAGTCTGTAAAAGAGAAATCATGGGCTTCAAGCATAATGTGTAAACAAAACAAATCAAATTTTATACCAACCTAGATCGCCAAAAGGTGAGAGAAATCTACAAGTGGTTTATGAATTACACCCAGCTGTCGGGAGGTCAAGGCCAGAGCAAAAAGCAAAAACGTTATTTTAAAAAAATTAATGCTGAAAAGCCATTACGATACAAAAGAATCAAAATGCCGAATCTTCCTGCGACTTCACAGATTTGTGTTGTTGTTTTTTTTTATTCAATATGAGTTCAAGGCCAGACACTCCTCCCATCCTCCCTTCCCCTACCACCACCCTACTATACCCCCCCCCCCCTGCTTGTCTCTCGCTCTCTGCTCTAAAAAAAACAAAAAACTGCAGGGGTTGCAAATGTTTTACAACGGCTGACATGAAATGAGAAATTCGAGGGCGGAGAAAGATTTAGTCAGAAAGGAGGTGAAGAGAATTTTAAGAAATTTATACAAGACCGTGAATACCTTTGTTCCACCACTCTGTTTACCTTACCATATTTCAATCTTCAGCAAAATACTGAAATGTTCTTTTGGTAAATTCAGGCAATCTCAGCTATTGAACTATTGACGGGTTGTATCAATTTCCGTTAATGACCTTAGCAAAATTTAAATTGTACAAAGTTTCTGTCTTGGTTTGAGCTCTGCCTGTCATGGGGAATACTGTGGAGCATTTCTGCAGATTTTGGTAGTTTTAACTGTTTGTGTTTGAGTGTGGAGAAAGCACGTGGACACGATACAGTCATGCTGTACTAGCAAGAAGCAAAGACAATATAGGACAGAAGAAAACCCTGCCAGAAGCGCCTACCAACCATTCGCAGTTATTATTGTGAAAAGAAAGATAGGATGAGACACTAATGTAAATTTTGATGAGATAAGAATCACTTTATTATCCCGTGAAGGAAATTCAATTTTAAAGAGCACATTATGATACGCATGAATGATCTTATGCGTCATTACACGAACATATCGTAACTAGCTCGATGACAAGCAGAATACATGAAATAACATAGCATGGAATCGTAATAAGATATGGCACACATCTAGCTAAAATGCTGGGACCCCACAGTTTTCCTGTGGTTTTATAATATTTCATCTAGCTAAAATGTCTTGTTGGGGCAAGTTTTGAGCAGCCAAAATACATGCTCTATATCTTTTTGTTTCTTTAATGTGCACTATAATATTGCTGGTTTGGATTTGATTTGATTTGGTAACAGGAATCAGAATCCTAGCATACCGGGCATCCCCTTAAGTGCTTCTCTCCCTGCTCCAAGATCCATTGCGAGTTGTTCCTACTTATGGTCCCAGTGAGTGGCTGGTTCCATGTTTGTCGGGTTCGTCCGGCCTTGTCGTACATCCTTCCCTCACCCCCGTCTGTATCCCTCCTCAATCATTCTGGTTCGGGGGGGGGGGAGAAGGGGGGGGGGAATTCCTCAGTGTCTTCTTAGGGTAGCCACACAAAGGCCACCGAATTCGGTCACCGAGCCACTAGGCGCTTTAGGTGAGAAGAATTGCACTATATAAACGGACCGAATCTAGGTGGGCTCTATGTGCAGTTGTTGAAATTATGTAGTGCAATTTTCATTTATTCATTTATTTTACATGATGGGGGTCGATGAGGGGTCAAGGATTCCATGAACTGGTCAATAATCCAAAAAACTTGCCGACGCCTGCCTCATGCAGATAATTTCATAACATAATTGCGGAAACTTACAAATTCACTGGCATTCGCCACATCAACAGGCCGAAATGCTCAAGCTGAAATGGCCTCATGGATCGGAAAAGTAACGTAAAAGTGGCGGCAGGATTTGCAAGTCCCATTGGTAAGTAAAGAGTTTCTGAGAGTAACATCTCCAACATGGTCAGAGTGCAACTGGAATATAAATCATTCCTGTTAATTCATGTTTAAGTTGGGCAGGCCGTTTCTCTACTGACATCTGAGAATTTTTTTTTTTCTTAATGAGCTGGGGCCCATTTGCTGTGAACACTTATAATAATTATGTGGAGACCGAGTGGATGCAAACATGTAAGCCTACGCATATCGTAGTGGAGAGAAAAGAGGAGGGTGTTGTGTAAGTATCGGTAAGGAAGAGGAGAAGGTATAAAGTTATTATTTTCAAATTATGGAGTCTCATGTTGCGAGTTATTTCTTACATTTTATATAATAGTATTAAATGAAATATTTTTAAATTATGGAGACTCACTTCACAAATTAATTTTTACATCCTATATAATTACTAATTTTAGGTTAAGGAGTCACACGCTTGCAAGTTATTTTGTGTATTCTAAAAATTAATTTAATAGTTCTCGAACTCATGCAACTTAATACATTGCAAGTTATTTCTTATATATTAATTTCAAGTTATGGAGTCTTACGTTGCAAGTTCATATCAGAAGTTCTCTTACTGTCCAAATTGTGATTCGAGGAAAGGAAAAGAGGGAACACACACCAGAAATTAAATCTTCGTGAATCTAGTCATTGATTTTGAGTACGTAAGCTGTTGTTATTATTGTTAATACATTTGTTATTCTACATCATGGCGATCTAACAAAATGGGTCGATAAAATTGTTACAAACGCGATGAATCATTCTGCACCACTGCACACCCATCCCGACACATCTGAATTTCGCCGCCTGTTCACCATACACTCGGCTTGGCGCAGAGATATCATTCCACGGCCTGACGCCGCCCTGTTCTATTTTTAGAACCATCCTCACGTGTGCTGCAACGAAAACAAACATTGCGCATGCGGTTCAGACAGAGCGTTGCATTGACATTGATAAGGTATCAAGGTTACGGTCTGTGACCTACTTTATGACGCTCGTTCTCGGCCACGCGTCTTCGCCAATGCAGATCTAAAAATAAACATGAAGGTTGTATGGAAAAAAAAAAGGGGGGGGGGGCGGTAAGAAATTTTAAACATTGAATTTGGAGACTGGCCAATTCGGTGGAGTCAGGCTTGGCTTGGTTTTGTTCAAGCCTATTGTAAAATTTGTGGGCCCAAAGTATGAATTTTGAGACTGTCATCCTCTCCCTGGTCCGTTTTACGGGCAAAAGCATACTATTGTAACAGACTTTGAAGGCCAATGGTGTTTCGAATAGGTTTTAAGAATGATGTGAAACATAGAATGGTTTCACCCTCAGGGACGTGGATGTTGGAATGCAGTTAAATGTTACTTTTTAAAGATTCACACGGCCAGAAATAGGCAAATTCAAACAGAATTACGTAACTGATGTTAAGTTATCACAAAAGAACAAATCTATACATAGACTTAGTTCTGAAATAAGCATGCTTATCTAGATAATTATAGGCACATATTGTAGGCTTGAGCCAGATGTTCCTTCGATGTTCTCTTGAATGAGGTGGGTGCACCCTGCAAAAGGTAGGCCTTCGATTTTAACATATCTATTTATTTTGTTGATTGATTTATTTATTTACTCATTGTCACATGGTCATTTCTATCAACTATACAACAATGCTAGGAGAACAGTGGCGGATCTACCATGAAACTAACGAAGCTTAACCTTCAAGGCCCCTAATCCCTGTGTGGCTCTCAAGGAACTTTTTTTTTAATGAGTGAATTTTGGATGTTGCCCCCAATTGTTGCTGGTTACGAAGGGGCCCCATAAAAGTTCAAGATTTAGGGTCGAAAAATGTAGGTCCGACACTGCATGAGAATGATACACAGTGAAAGGGGCTAGAAAGAGCTTAGCAATCTCATGAGATTGTCTGTGATATGTATGGCTGTTAACGATTATTTTTTAAATTTATTTTTATTTATTTAAAACCACGGTAATCTTTTGGATCATAGAAGAGCTTGGAACAAAGTTAAATGTGGCCACATACACCCCCACACAAATGAAAAGTTGTATATTGCAACATTTTCATTAGAAACAAAAATAAATTTTTAAAAAGTTACAAAAACATAGTAACGTCTGTTTACAAGTACTGTGTCCAAAATGGCACTTTGCATCATACAAGTTTTCTTCCATCATATTTTAACTTCATTATATACGGCTGTGTATTTAATTTAATCTCCGTGGTTTGCACTCATTGTCACCGTTTCTTACTGTTGCGGACTTTAGATTTGTTGTTGTTGCTGCTATTTTTGCGGTGTTGGGTATCTCCAGCTTAGATGATTGGGTGTTGTAACCTTTTACTTTAAATTTGAGGAGGCACTATAGCTAGACCCATCCATTTATCCCTCCCTCCATCCATGCGCCCATCTGTCCGTCCATCCATCCATCGGCCCATCCATCCGTCCATCTGTCTGTCCATCCATCCATCCATCCGCCCATCCATCCGCCCATCCGTCCGTCCATCCTTCCATCCACCCATCCATCCGCCCATCTGTCTGCCCTTCCATTAATCCATCCATCCATCCTTCAAGCCATTCATCCATCCATCCATCCGCCCATCCATCCGTCCATCCTTCCATCCGTCCGTCCATCCATCCATCCATCCATCCATCCATCCATCCATCCATCCATCCATCCATCCATCCATCCATCCGCCAATCCATCCATCCATCCATCCATCCATCCATCCATCCATCCATCCATCCATCCGCCCATCCATCCGTCCATCCATCCATCCGTCCATCCATCCATCCATCCATCATCCATCCATCCATCCATCCATCAGCCCCATCCGTCCGTCCATCCTCCATCCATCCATCCATCCGCCCATCCATCCATCCATCCATCCATCCGCCCATCCATCCGTCCATCCATCCATCCATCCATCCATCCATCCATCCATCCATCCATCCATCCATCCATCCGCCCCATCCGTCCGTCCATCCTCCATCCATCCATCCATCCGCCCATCTGTCCGTCCATCCATCCATCCATCCGCCCATTAATCCATCCATCCATCCTTCAAGCCATTCATCCATGCATCCATCCGTGCGTCCATTCATTCATCTTCATCCATCCATCCATCCGCCCGTCTGTCCGTGTGTCTGCCCGTCTATCTGTCTATCTGTCTTCCCTGCCGTGCTTTGTGTAAAATCTGCCAGTCTATCTGTTTATCTAACAATCTATCTCTGATGCGGATAGAGAAATCCTTTCAGTTTTGGAAGAATTTGGGGGAGGAGAGACGCGAAGGCTAAGAAGGATGTGTTAGGGACACGTGACTTCTACCCGGATCCAACTATTTTACAACTGCTAAATCTCATGTTGTTTTTGCATAGTAATCACAGTTATTACACTTGCATTAGATTGCACCAATAGTTCTCTTGCTGCAGCAGCCAATTGAATCTCTGCATTAATTTTGTGGCAGTGAAAAAAAAAGGGGGAAGTGGGGGAAGGGGGAAGTGGGGGAAGGGGGAGGGGGGTGGGGTGGGGAGGCTGAGGGGAAATGTTGACTCAGCGTCTTGACAGAGAAAAAAAATTCACGAACGTTTGTACAAAAAGATGTGCTTGGCAAAACATTCACCATGTTGTCAGATGAATCATTTATTATAGTGCATAACGGATGGTAGTTATTCTCTCTGTTTCTCTCTCGCTCTCTATTCTTCTGTTTTTCTCCCCCTTTCTCTGTCTCTGTTTTTAGTCTCTTTCTCTCTGACTCTTTCTCTTCCCCCTTCCTCTTTCTTTCTCTCTCTATTTTTTCTCTTGTCTCCCTTTCTATGACTGTCTCTCTCTCCCTCTCTCCCTCCTCTTTCCCTCTTCTCTCTCTCTGTCCCCTCCCTCCTCTCTCTCTTTGATCCCCCTCTCTTCCCACCCCACCCTCATCCTGAGGATATAAACACCACCAGAAAAAGAAAAAAAAACAACAACTCACACATCAGAAAACATCAAATAACCAGATACAAATGCTATTCTAATAATGCTTGTGTAAGAACAGGCATAACGACCACACCAAATGACGTGAATATATTAACACAGGGTAGCAATCACATCAATTTTCTCCAAACGCTTACATGACTGTGATAATTAACGTTAACTGATACATATTATAATATCCCATTGCTGGGAGCTTTTTTTGTTTTGTTTTGTTTTTTTACGTAAATGATATTAGCGTTCCATCTTTCGTAACCAGGAAAGGTTGCATTCATTAGCATTATACAATGGGCAAGATTGAAAAACTGCTCACTGCCGTATGTCAAAATATGGCAAAAAGAAAAATGTTGTATGCAGCAAAGCTCATAGATTAAGTAATACAGAAACGATACAATAAAACGGACAGGGAAAGGAAACACAAGTCAAGCCCCAACATACAGTGGCGCATGTACTACACTCTGAGAATCCAAGTTTGGGACTCGCAGAAGTTAAGTACCCTCATTTGTTAAAAGTTCTACAGTTTTGGGTATTTGTCTGATATTTTTAATTGTTTAATTTTCTATCCTATTACATTTTTATTCCTGAAGAAGGTTACTATACCGAAAGCTTGATTTGTCTTTCCTTTTCAAATAGCCATTTCAAACAGCGAGACGGGGAGGGAGAAACAGACGAAATTAGAAAATTTCTGTAAAGATTAAGCGAAAGTTCAAACTTGAGAGATAAAAATACACTGTGATCAGTTACAATTTACCGAGGCTGTGGTCATTCAACAAACTCCTCAAAATAAAAACCACGGTTGAGATCGCAGTTTGACCTCAGTTTCAAACTGTAGTCAAGCAACTGTTACTATGTTTCCACTGAGGCCGAACTGGTCCAGCCGAGCCCAGCTCAGCTTGACTCGGCCAGACCATCCCCCCAGACCCGTCGTGCCATCCCCCTAGGCAAAGCATTTCTGCTGTTGGCAAAAGCTTTTTAAATTTGTCAGTTTATTGCCAGGGTATAAAAGTAAATGTAATACTAAAATAGCAGCTCTCCAAAACAAGGAGAAAAGCTGAGCTGTGCTGGGCCGGACTGCAATTTTAGTTTTCATTTGTTCTAACTCCACTTTTTGCACAACTGAGTAATTCCACGTCAAACGTTTCCGGCTTTATATTAGCGTTATGACGAGGGGATGAAATAAATCGGAACTGTGAAACTGCTTGATACGTGCCACAATGCATTTTAAACTTAGCGTCAAAGTGTGCATTTGTTATCTCTTCCACATACTATCCTAAAAGATCTCCAGTTTTTTCAAGAAGGATGTTGTGGGGGTGGGGGGGGGGGTGGAGGCGTATTCTAATTACAAAGAAAAAATAGAGAAAATACTGAGTTCAGTTCATTGTTCAGTTACAGCTTTCTGCGCAAACCACTATGTCCCCCTAACTACAGACTTTTCAGAAAATGGAGATAGAACAAACAAGGACTAAGGTCGCGATAAGGCAAAGCGATCATTCACGTGGTTAAATCTTCGATCGTATTTCCCAGGTATTCGAACTCCAAGAACCCCCAGCCGCCATTCGATCATTGGGTAAAAGTGCGCCAGCGAGTCAAGGACAGGGCCACAATGCCTCCGCTAAAGAGAGTGGTCTGGGCCAACCCTTGCCAGCTAGCGAAAGCTGATAATAAATTTATTCCCTTCTATTCACAAAACTTGGCTCGGAGCCGAAAGTGTTAAAACCAGGCCATGGTGCTCAGTAAAACAGCCCACCGATCTCCTTTAGTAGGTCACTGAACCCTTTGGGGAATGCGCTGCAAGCAGACGATTCATTTTGAATGCAATTTGAAATTCGGTAGGTTAAGTTAGCACAACCCCCCAAAATAATTATTATAAGGTGTGTTACAAATTATCCTTATTACACCACGCTGTTTATGCATCCAAACAACGATACTTCAACAAAAAAAAATGTCAATTAAATATTATTTTGTCATTGTTTATTGCGGCTGCTGACATAATGGTTGTTGATGTCATTCGGCTTGAGCAAGTCTGTGAACTTGAACTTAAGCCTACGAATCTCCCCAGTTCCTGGGTTCAGGGCCACCTTTTAAGATTGTACATTTCACTCGGAGAGGACACCTGTCCTTAAACGATGTCCCCTATTCCTTCGCCCTCTATATATTTGTCCATTCCTCTTTTTTTTTTTTTTTGGAGGACATTGATCGCTCTCCCGAGAATGAACGGAACAGTTTCATCTGACAATAAATTGGGCATGAAGAATCTCTTCCCCCATCCCCCCCCCCCCTGTGTCTCTCTCCCTCTATGCGTGTGTGTGTTTGTGTATGTGCCTCTATCTCTCTCTGTGCCTCTCTCTCTCTCTCTGCCTGTCTCTTTCTCTCTCCCCCTCCTATAGTCTGTCTCTCTCTCACATCTTTCTCTCTCTTTTCCTTTCTCTTTCTGTTTGTTTCCCTCCCATCCCTTGTTCCCCCCTTTCTCTGTACCTTTCTTTCTCTGTCTCTCTCTGTAACCCCCCCTCCCCCCTCTCTCCCTCTATCTCTCCCATTTCTTTCCCTCTCTTTTTCTATTTCATCGCTTCGCCTCTCTCTCTCTTTCTCTCGCTTTCTGCTTCAATGCTGCACTCTCAATTTTTCGCCCCTCCTCTTTGAAGTACACTTAACTCGTTAAAACTGTATGGAGCGGTTTAGATCGACCGACCTAAATTCAGCAGAATGAAAAATATTTTTGCCCTTTACCCTCTTCTACGCACCACCATCCACGTTATCAAAGCCCGCCATGTTACCATCACCTTCTTCAATTTAAACCAGTCTACGGAATATAAATCATTGATGCAAAAACCGGGGTCATGGGTGGGAAAACACAAACACACGCACACATACACAGAAAGACGAGGGAACAGACGATTTATAGTTGCTCGTCTAAGTCCAAGAAATACAGTAATAGTTTTGCAATCACGTGCCTTTTGAGTAAAAACCCAAAGACACCATTCATTTCCTTGCAAAGTCTGATAAAACATTCACTTTGAAAGCTTCAGCATCATAATGTTTGTAAACATAAGACAAGGTAATATTTTTTAGCATTGACCTCGTTTGTCTGGGTCGCGCATGTTCCTGCATCTTCTATTCTGTAGGTCGTTGGACATAATGTTATAAATCAAAGCGAATCAATACACAAAGTTGTGGTGCATCTCCTCTCCCATATTCACAATTTACAATTAAAAATAAATAAATAAATAAATAACCACAGAGATCTATCGAAATGTAACAGGTGATTGACAAAAACACGGAACCCGATATCAATAATAGATTCCTACATCCCAAACAGGGCCCCAGATGTTCTTAGCATAATCGATATAAATAGAGCTAAGGGGCGGTCACATGTGAATACTCACGTGTTCGCTCCTGTGGTGCGTTGAGTCGGCAAATAAAAAAAAAAAGGAGAGAAAACAAACACGTATTAGCTGGTACCGTGCCAAGTCTAACTAGATTCTTCCTGGTTTTCGTCTCCGTGCATGGGGACTTCAGTTGTTCTGGTTTACGTGTGGTCTGAATGTAATGGTCTTTCTAATGTTGTACTGGTACATCCAAATGTCTGTTTAACAGCATAGATAGTCCGTTCGTTTGCCATCAGTGGCATGAACATCATGATCATTTATTTTGATAAGTTATCGATAGACAGAAAGAGAGAGAGAAAGAAGTAGATAGATAGATAGATAGATAGATAGATAGTAGATAGATAGATAGATAGATAGTCTTTTCCCTTCAGTTCAAGCCCCATCGTAAAATTCGTGTTGCTCTGTTTTCTGTTGGCTTGTGTGTAAACACGTTTCTTGGTCAAAATAATGGAATTCAGCGGTTACAATTCTGGAATTAAACGAACAAACTAATAATGATTATACAATGATAACAACATCAATAATAATAACTGATATACTGAAATGACCCTGTCCCTGGAATTTCCAGGATCGGGAGATACTCAGAAATAGGTCACTGAATGACAAAGGGCACCATTTTTATGTTCTGGGAAAATTCTGACATTTCGAGAAATACAGAAAACAGACTCGTCGTTGTTTTGATGATGAAAGATGTATAAGTAATTTATGTCTCTGTTCGTGAGTTATCGATAGACAATTTATTGAAGGGCTTAGTTCTGTCACGGACAAGAGATCGAGTAATTAAGATAAGAAGGGACATTGTCTTCTCCACGCCTCTAAAGAGAGCGCGCACTCAGCTGACGCGCTGGTTGTGGGCGGGATTAATGACGCATTATGTTAAAAGAGCACGAGTTATCCATGATTATAAGTAGGAAATAAATAACATGATTATGTTACAGTGCTGCCACACTATAACAACAGGCCAGTTTTCCCACAGCTACTAAAGGTATACTGAGTATACTATAGATGGTCTGAGGCACGACTCTGAAAACTTCAGCTCCTTCATGATGTTTCTCTTCGATAATAAGTACGATCTGGGTTAATGTGATTTGCACAGAAGACAGAATAAGAATGATGATAGTAAATAAAGAACATTTACACGGCCTTTCATCCCATCATTCTTCAACTCCTACTCAGCTCACGCATAAAATAACGTACTAAGAATTATTGGGACAAAAGTCAGAAACAGATGTGGTTGCGTTCCATCGGAATGATGGAAAGGTGTTTTCAGACATTTCTTGAGCATTTCAGTGTTTAGTCTATGTCAGTATGCTCACCGATCTTTATGCAAAAGTATAATGTTTGTGTTAGAATCCATGCGGACTTATGATAATATAGAACTAACCTG
This sequence comes from Onchidella celtica, assembly GCA_963931925.1. Lineage (NCBI taxonomy): Eukaryota > Metazoa > Mollusca > Gastropoda > Systellommatophora > Onchidiidae > Onchidella > Onchidella celtica. The sequence continues at coordinate 25,310,397 of OZ007577.1, forward strand.
GGCAGTTCCTGAGCAAGGGTGGTGTTCCTGACTCAAGGCGTATGCTTAAGAATAGTTCCTTGAGATGAAAAAGAGACAAGATGTGTGATATAGCGACCTTATTTCTTGTTTGTTCCAATTTTTTTTTTAACAACTGAGAAATTCGACGTTAAACATTTGCGACCTCAGTACAGAATAAGGAGTTAGAATAAATCGGAACTGTGAAACAGCTTGATAAATGATACAACGCATTTCAGACAAGTGTCAAAGTGTGCATTAATTTTGTTGTATCTCATGTATGTACACACCAAAAGACCTCCATTTTTTTCAGAAAATGGAGATTGAACAAACAAGAACTCAGGTCGTGAAATGTCAGAGGTACATCAGACCAGTGTTTGTATTTCTGCATGCAATGGAATACCTACATTTTTGGGACCCTGAAGCCTGAACTGTTATGGAGCCCCTTTGTAACCAGTAACAACAGGATAACATCCAAAATTCACTCACTAAAAAAAGTTTCTTTCCACCCCCACCCCCACCCCCCCGGGATAAGGGGCCCTGAAGTTTTAAGCTTCATTAGTTCCATAGTAGATCTGTCGCTGTTTGTATGTGCAAGTATATATCCGGTGCAGTTCGTCCCATCGGAAATGTTTCGTTGGTTAACACAAGCCACTGCTACTCGCAGACGAACCAAAAACAGATTGGATGTTGTGTTGCTGAAAAAGACTGCATACTACACTAATGTAGGTCAGTATACGCCAATTTAGCTCAACTTCACTTTTTAATGAAATGTGCCGTATTTTTCCATCTGAGTTATAATATTGCACGACATAATAATAGTTTATTCAGGTCATCCCAGAATGGAAATTGAGCAAAGGAAAAAAACAAGAAATAACACAAAATGGTTTTTGAGTAAACTGCAAAAAAAAAATATATATATTGGGGAGGGATATAATTTTATGTGCAGTCTTTTTCGTAACACGGTTGTTTGGTCAACACAAAAGAGTGGTGGGTCACTCGTAAAATTTTTCTCCCATACATCTCAAAGTATCACAATTTACTCAGCAGAAAAAAATTATGGTGTTCTTTATTATTCAGTGACCTTTTTTGAGCATCAAGGGGGGGGGGGGGGTTCAAGTTAGTTTGATTATTATTATTATTATATATTAGTCTGTCGTGCTGCTTGCAAGTTCAAGTGCCTTTAGATATAAAAATATTTTATTATTGTGGGCCTAGGTATCCTTTCATTCTAGCTGTTGCTGCAACAAGGGACAAGAGGAAGATAGTTCTGGAGGAAAAATAGTGATTAAAAAATAAGGTGGGGGTGGGGGTGGAGTGGGGGGGGGGGGTGGAGGAAGAGAATTATAAAAGCCATTCGAATGTCTGATATTTACATGAACTCTTATTTTTCTTAACATATCCTGACATTGGGAAATGTTTGGTTTCTGGCAGCTAGACATAACAGAAAAACACCCCGACTTCAGATTTAATTACAAATCAACAAGAAGATCAAATTGAAAGTGAAATTTGAGAGCCATCACGTGTATTCCCAGTAGACATTCGTGTAAGGAGATAGAAAAAAAAATCCACGTCTAAAATAAAGATAAATAAATGAATTTGGACTCTCCGTTGTAAATCACGTGTGCCAGTCAATGTGAGAATCGCGTACTACGGTATTTTAGAATTCAGAGTCCACGTGATTTTCACACACAGAGAAAATGTTTATGACGTCAGATCCTGAAAATACAGTAGCCCATTTTTCTAAGCTAATGTTTACACTGAAGTTTTGCTCATAATAAATGCTCCTACGTCTTTGTGGGGTGGATGCATGATTTGTGATAGTGCAGTATGCATCTGGGTGTTCAGAAAGGGGAGGAGAAATGCATCTCTGTCAATTTACCTGTCTCTGCCTATCTGCCTGCCTGTTTGTCCGTCCGTCCGTCCGTGGGTCTATCTGTCTATCTATCTATCTATCTATCTATCTATCTATCTATCTATCTATCTGTCTGTCTGTCTGTCTGTCTGTCTGTCTGTCTGTTTATCTATCGGTCTGTCTGCATGTCTGTTTATCTGTCCGTCCGTCCTTTCGTCTGTCGGTCTGTCTGCCTGCCTGCCTGCTTATCTATCTATCTATCTATCTATCTATCTATCTATCTACCTATCTATCTATCTATCTATCTATTTCCATGCCCCGGTGAACTGTTCACCTCTGGGCAGATGGGCAGCGGTTAGTGGTTTTTTTCTCTCACACTTCACTAATGAGAGTGAAACTGTCCCCGTCTTCGTCTCTGACCCTGTGACTCTGAGCGTTTTTCTGATGCCCAGTTTTCACTAGCAAGGGCATCAATATCTGTGCCTTGGGATTTCTGATCATGGCCTTTGAAAATATCACGGCTGCAGTCCACAGACGAATGCGGTAACTGTGGCCTTAGGCTATCATTCTAAATAAAGAGTGGCCACTGTTATGGACGTTAATTTTATTATTTCTTTTCCTCGAGCGAAGAAAAAGGTGTCCGTTGACCCTGTCACGAAATCGCGCAAGTGCTGATGCTGATGACCTAATTGTACAGGAAAGAGAGAGAGAGAAAAAAAAGCAACAGTTTTATTTGAAATGTATTCCCTATTTTAAATATGTCCAGACAGATAGACAGGCAGGCACAGAGGCAGGTAAGTATCTGTAGACAGACAGTCAGACAGACAGACGGACGAACGAACGGACGGATAATGGAGGACGGATGGATGGATGAGCTGGTGGATTAATAGATGGGTGGGTGGATAGATGGATGGATGGGCGGACAGACGGACGGACAGACAGACAGACAGACAGATGAACGGACGGACGGACGGACGGATGGATGGATGGATGGATGGGTGGGTAGGTGGATGGATGGATGGTGGGCGGACGGACGGACAGACGATATGGAACGCTAGATGATTCGATTCCACAAGCTCTCTAAACTGGGTCACCCCCAGCATGGCAACTCGATTCCTAGCTGTTCCCAGTTCCTGGCTACTGACATGACCCCCATCACCATCAGTACTTAACCATTATGAAAACATAATAGCTGTTATTGTTTCATTAGACGCCAGAGTGTTCGAGAAAGCTTCGGCGATCGATTCCCACTAGAGTTCTCGCAGATAGCGTCCAAAACCGGATTGAAACAATTTGACATGTCTGGCTCGCTACAACTAAATCAGTCCATGTTGGATTGTCTGTATACATATGGCTGATCGGTTATGTTTTTTGTGTGTATGTGTGTGTGTCAACCCTCGCCTTATGCATTAAAATCTATATATATATGACAGTCTTGCTGGTGTCGATGTTGTAGTTTATAAAGGACACTGATGCCTGGTTTGGTCTGGCGAAGGTAGGTAAGGTGTGGAGGGAAATGAGGGGTGGGGGAGGGGGCATAAGAGAAGGAAAGCAATATTAAATATGACAGGAAGGCAAAGAGAAGATCGATGGAAAAAAAAACAGACTGGCAGACAGACAGATAGAGAGAGGGTGATGTGAAAGAGGATTTAAGGCTGTTGGCTCCCACGACTACCCATCAAAACTGTACTCATGGTCGTTTTATTATGATGGTCAGCATGACAGGAATGGCCGACACATGGGTGAGACCAAGGATAGTCAACATGGCCGGAATGGCCAAGCATGGGGGTGGAAACAGACAGACAGACAGAGGTAGGTAGGTAGGTAGGTAGGTAGGTAGGTAGGTAGGTAGGTAGGTGGATAGATAGATAGATAGATAGATAGATAGATAGATAGATAGATAGATAGATAGATAGATAGATAGATAGATAGATAGATAGATAGATAGATAGATAGATAGATAGAAAAATGAGTGAGTCTTTGAAACGTGAAAGATATTTCAGTGAACACGTGAAAACACCCTATAACCGATGCGTTACAGCCACGCCTTGCTAGTTCTAACTAACTGTGGTCAGCATGCCTCACGTTTCCCTGTTGCTCATCAATCATTGATCATGGACAGCTTTATTAGTCTGTGAAGGACGTCACACTTCCATGCCGTACAGGGTGATGGGAGAGGCCGGTTTTCTCTGTCTTGAGGCCTCTTGTTTGTTAGTTGGTAGAAATGGGGAAAAAAACTTACCTCTATGGATACACTGTACACAAATTGTTTCCCCCAAGATCGGGGATCTTAAGTGAGATTTTTGTTTAGCAAAGCAATATTATGGTCAGTTTTGAAAGTCAAGAATCGAGTGTTGACCACGAAAACTTACTTAACCCTCTAGTACTCAGACATAATATAGTTCGTTAACTCAAAACTTTGAACCTTGAAAATCTGGTTTGAAATGCTCAGACAATGTACTTATCACAAAAATTCATATATAAATATTAAAAGCGTGGGTGTCTGATCGACGAAACATTTCAAATATGGAATCCGGAACATTAGGTACTACAAGGCTCATAAGGAATTCAAATTTCATAAACCATGCTTCACACACAACCAAGAATCCATTAACAACCCTCAAAGGCTATACAGCATGGAGCCGCGTTTCTGTTTTATGCGACTGTTAATATTAGTCTACTTATCATTCCACGCATCTGTATAATGATACCCTGAACACTATTTTTGTTTTAACAAGGGTCATTGCTTCGTCAGCCCAGTTTACGAGACCGTGTCATGGGTCTATTTTTGTTGTTGTTGTTGTTGCAAAAATTGGGTTCGTATCACCACTGGACTGTCGTTGACATCTCGTATAGTATGCAGCTCGTATTCATTTCATTTATTTCAGGTTGTGAAGTCGGCCTATGTTGTGTGTGTGTGTGTGTGTGTGTGTGTATGTGTACGTAATAATGTCGAGAATACGAGTTTAAGCAATAGATTATTGTGTATGCAAGAGGGAGAGGGATAGAAAGAGAGAGGGAGAGAGAGAGACACACACACACACACAGAGAAAGAGGAAGAGAGGGGCTGAGTTGCAGATGGGAGAACAAGACTTTCTGAAAAACGCCTGGAGCAATTTTTTTTTTTTTTGGATTGGGTGCTATATATTAATAAATGATCTTCATTATTATGGCGCCTAAGTCGGTGATAATGCTCCATATTTTTTCGATATTGTCATAAATTTAATTCTTATCTGGAGGAGCTCAAACTTTGAAGTCAGATTTCTCAAAGTGGAATCAAGGGAGATAGAGGCACTGGGGACAACGAACGACGTGTACATTATGAAAATTTTGAGTGCGTCTTTTCACTCCAAGCATCGATTTTTTCGCACAATTTATAAAACAATTGCCCAGAAACTGTTTCATGTTAACAACAGTCAGTAGGCTACTGTCGTGCTGCGAAAAAATTGTACAGATGTACAAACAACATTTAGCTTTGCGTCTTGTCTTATTCTTTTTTCAGTTTTTCATTTTTAGTAAACCAAAAGGAACTATTAGGCTAGTCGACAAAATTACTAAGCAAAACATATTTATTCTACAAAAAAGTTGAAAACAGTGGTTCTCAACGTGGGCGATATCGACCCCCGGGAGGCGAAAATGCGGAAAAAGGGCGACCAATGAGCGGAAACGCAGACAAGGGGGGCGATAGAGGGGCGAAAACATGACTGGATGACGATTTGGGGACAAATTCACGTACAGGACAACCACTGTCTTGTTCAACGGCACGACTGTGTACAGGGGTTTTTTCAACAGAAAACGGCTTTTAAAAAAAAAAAATTGTAGTGCATTTATTTTGATAAAGAATGCTTTCTGTTTTATCTATTAATTTGTGGACTTGAGATTTTTCGTTGCAAAAGGCTTCTGAACCACTCAATACTCAGACTTCAAATTTTATATGGTGCATCAGAATGGATGTAGGGGTGCACAGTTTTTAACAGAAGTCTCAAATCGGTGTTTTTTTTATTTTTTATTGGAAATTTATTGTTTCGCCATGATTTAGATCTATTTCGAGTCATGGTTCGCCATTTTAAGATTTCGTTATCGCTTCCTGCGATCTGTTCACTATCAAACACACTAACCCGTGCCCAACTCATGCTGTTGTACAGGATGCGCAGTGTGTCAACTCACAAAGGCAGAGCAGTAAGACTTATTTAATAACAAACAAACAAAAATAAAATAAACAAATGGTAACAGGGAAGATGAAGCAGGTCCATAATAACCACCCAGAACTGAAACCAATATTCAAACCGATTTATCCCGGGCAGGGCCGGGGACCACAGCTAGTACTATATATATTTGTGGACTTGAGATTTTTCGTTGCAAAAGGCTTCTCCAATTTTCTGTAGGCTCATTGACATGCTGTAGGTTTTTATGACATCATCACTTCCTGAACATTTTCGGTGCGCACCACTGCACACTGTGTACTGTCCTATCGCTGAGTTTTGGGGATGACCCTACGCATCTCGGCTTTTGTTCTTATCCCTTTCAGTCTGTAGTGATGTTCTTTGTTGTTGCATCTCTCTTATAAGCAGATAGCTGCCTTTCTTAGTTCACAGCCGTCTTAAGTTTTACCACAAAAAAAAAACAAAAAACAACCTACACAAACGTGTTCATCGAACAGGTACCCAGCTAGTAATGAATAATCAACAAGCCTATTGTCATTAAAAAGGCTTTGGAAAACGAAACATCATAAATATATTGTGTTTGGTCTGTCTTTTTGTGAAATGTATCTGTATAGGGAGAAAGCGGTGGGGGCGATGAAAGAAAATTTGATGCCTAAGGTGGCGATTGCCTGAAAAAGGTTGACAATCACTGGGTCGGATTAAGACCTGTACAGCACTTAAAAGATTTTGGTGCCCCCATACACTGTATATGTAATTCACAATATAGACAAACATTAAAAAAAAAAAAAAGGCGAGTTTTATATGCCAGCAAAATACTTTATTTTTTTTCATTTATTGGGGGGGGGGGGGTCTCTCTTTGTGGACCCTGGTTCAACTGCATCATTTGCAGTTTTGGACCGTGTGGTCCATGTTGAATCTTACAATGAAAAATTTCTGATTTCTGTGATGCCCCCCCCCCCCCACCTCTCCCCCCATCCCCTGATGCCCTAAGCACGTGCTTATTTTGCCCATTGGTTAATTCAGCCCTGATTAAAGGGTGAATTTGACCGAGATTGGCAAATGCGGTGTTTTACCGTAACTGGGCAGAGTAGTGGACCAAACTGTCCGAGGCCCAGCCGACCTGACTTGACCCTTCTGGAGGTCAAGTGTAACGGCTAATGTTACACTGCGGGACAGACAAGTGCGTTTAAGCCAAATTGAGGTCACCGATAGTGACCCCGGCGTTTTTAACACTGTGGAAACACCATTACATGCGGTCATTTCTTTTAGCCTTTCTTTTGACTAGCCATTTCAGGCCAGCCATTAATAGTAACAATGGGGTCTGAAATTTAAATAAATGTTTAGCAACTGGCAGTTATATTTATTTATTTATTTATTATTTTATTTAATTATTTATCTTTATTTATCTATTTATTTATTTGGGAGGAACAGTTTTAATGAAATTAAAAAGAGAGAAAGTGTGTGTGTGTGCTTGTGAGGAGAGATAGAGAGAGAGAGAGAGAGAGAGAGAGAGAGAGAGAGAGAGAGAGAGAGAGAGAGAAAGAGAAAGAGAGAGAGAGAGAGATTCAAATGTTTCCAAATTAAAAGCTGATATGAATAGGGAATTCACACATTTAGCCGAGTGTTATTATTTTGACGGTATGTCCTGCACTTTCTATTCTTTAAATCTAAACACTTCCTCGGGATTTCTATGGTTGTTTGACCGTGGACATCTCTGCAATCCTTCTCTTCCTACTCATGCTCCTTGTGTTACCGTACTCTTTCTTCAATTCTGAAAGAAACAGTACAGAAAGCCAGATCAATTTATGCTTTCTTCCTTTACCGTCATTAATTCCTACACCACGCCTCCTGTCAAACTCTCACCGTCCTAAAAAGTACATTTCTGTCTGTGACGGTATATTCATGATACTGCGTTTATAATTTCATGTGATTCCGTTCCCTTTCTACCTAAAAGTACCATTTCCATTTCTCGTTGGTGAATATTATGAAGGCTTTCCTATCTCTGAAATAGAAATTCATGCAGTTATTTCAACATTATCGTTATTATCGAGAATTTGGCATTCAAAGAAATATCAAATATCGTACACGCCAACGCAACTTGTTCATAAACATTATTTTCAGTACTGGGAAAGGTGTTGTGGCTTTAGTGGCAGACCCAATACCCCACTTATGACAATGACACTTGTAGGCTTACAAGAGACTGTAAACTTTACCATAACACTGTCTTGACTTTCATTTTCAAGAGCCGAGTTGGAACAACTGAAAGGACACGATAAATATTATAGCGTACTGTTGTAATAACATACCGGACACGTAATTTTGCGGAAAAACTGCACCCCCAAATCGTCCCTCGCGTACACGACCGCTTCCCACACGTCTCGATAACCTCAGTGACCCCTCAAGTATCCCGTTTCTAAATATAACGTCATGATCAGGTCACGGTCATGATTACCGAGTGATTGCGCATGACCAAGGCCAAGGTCACCAAGTCTCACATTGATGTCCGCGTGAGGTGGTTTTAGCAGGCGCAGAGAAACGTGCGGCTAGAACTGAATAGAGAGATGAGACTGCGCCGCATTTTCACGGTGATCCAATGGTATGACTTGTGTCTGTTTGTTGCATTGATCTGGAGCAAACTGGCGCCGGTTCCTCCAGAAGCAACATTTATCTTAATTTTGAACGCATTATAGGTTCAAACAATACGGATTTTGTCAAGTTTCGTCACGTGTCCAGAGGTGTGCGACTCGTGCGATACGATAGAGCTCTCTTGTATCGAAGGTGAATTTGCATCATTAAGTTTACACCTGTTCGACGATCAACAGCATATTGGAGACAGCCATGAGAGAACGCGCTTGTGTTACCGCAAATGTATTTATATATTAATATTTCTTCTTGAAAATTGATATAGACTGATATTATAACGCAGACCTGCATTACTTCGTATTCTGCATGGCTCTTCATTTAAATCTATGAGTAAGCTTCGGTCTAAACAGTTTTATGAAATTTTAGACTCTAGATCTAGATCTAGATCTAGATTCTAGACTAGATCTAGATTTCTAGATCTAGATCTAGTACAGATCACCGGATCATGGGTTTGTGCTTACTGTAGTGAATATAATAGTCTACTATGCTTTGATTTTTTAGAACACTTGCAGTTATCTTCTAAACATCACTGTTGTCTAGTTGAACAATTCCCCAGACAGTAAAAATGTCCGCTGGACAAGTCTGTTTTTGTACAAGAACGTGGCCAGCCAAACAGCATCACAGGCTGGACAGTTGCGTTTGGATAACACTTGTAGATTCTGGATAAAGTAGATATTGTCCTCGATTTGGACGGGGCTTGGCAAATAAGAGAGATATCCAATGCTCCTTTTTTGTAATTCTGACAGATAATAGTTGTAAATCACCTGTTTTTCAACGTTTGTGTCCAACAAAAGCAGTGTCAGTCAAAGTCTACTGCTAGCTAACATATGGATGTTCAGAGGGAAAAAACAGTTGGCCTCCAAGTTCATCACAGCTTGAGCTACATGGGATTTGGAGCATAAATGTGGGTGTAGATCCAATGCTTTACAAACAGTCAAACATTACCATTTTGTTGAATCATGTGAAAAGTGAATCTGTGTTTTGAGTTGCGAGGCTTCTCGGTGTACAAACAAGTTTACCATTCAAGATCGTGGTTTTGGCAAAGAAGTGTCATTGGTTTTGAATAACTGAAGTTTTGTGTTGGTTCATTCTTTATCTCACAAACTGCTGCAAAGTGACAGTGAGTGTCAGGGGAGAGATCTTGTGACAAACATTGACATGAAATGTGTTGTAGGCCTACTTGGCAAGTGGATAAAAATGGAGTAACTTCAGGATTCAAATGCTTTGTCAATCTATTATTTTGACAGCGCTACTCCATTATTTTGTTTCAAGCAACTTCATGCTCGTGGATTTAGTGACAGTGACTTGACCAACTTCGACATTAGTCTGTCGCCGGTAGTGTCCATGGCATAATCAAGGCAGGTCGGATCTTTCACTTTCCTTCCATGTTCTCTGCCTTAGACCAGCAGACTCGTATAACTGTAGGGCACATTAAATTATATACCATGGGTTGTCAGGGTTTGAGTAAGTATGCTTGAAACCAATTCTGAGTAAGTATGCTTGAAACTTCTGTGAAGAAAGTGATCACTCGACTTTCACGTTTTGAATCTTTTTCTTTTTCTTGTGGACGTGAGTCAGTCTAAGAAGGAAGTTATGAAACTGGTGGTGCCTGGCAACAAAAAGTGGAATAATTTTATTGTTTAAAAGCCATTCTGAAAACAAAATCATCTGCGTGAGCTTGATCTTTCATATTGTAATTTCAGTTTTTCTTTCTCTTTTTTTATTGACCTGCTTCTTTAGACTATTTAGATAGTCTGAATAATTGATTTTGAAATAATTTGTATTGGTCTTCGAAGCTGAGGAAAATTATAACCCAGTGAATGATGTGGCACCATTCAGCTTTGTAAAAGCCTTCAGACAGCTCTCAACTTCTTGTGGCTGAATGTTGAACATTCATGATTTATTAAGTGACCTCGACCAAGAAAGTTGGTATAATTCATATCATCTCACCTTGTGAAGGGAAGTAATATAAATTTTGGAAGGCTTTCCATACCATAATACAAGAGCAGCACTTTTGATGCAGCTTGAGAAGTTTTAAAATAAACATCATGGCATTCGTTTTAAGTAGATAGAATTTAAACTAATTAAATTGTGGTTTTTATATGGTGATACCTTACTAGTTACTCGAATGGCCGATCAGGTAGCAGATTTATTCATTTTCATCAGAGGGGCTTTTTTTTCTATACAACTACATGTAATTCAAGATTCCCTCTCGTCGACCCTTCACCATTAAAAGCAACTTATTACTAAATAAGGGAAGAGTTTTTATGTCGAGACCACCCAATCAAGATACTAGAAAAGTAGATTTGTTATTAGTATATTAGTCCTCAAGTTGATCCTTATCTCTAAACCTGTCCCAACCACAGTCGTTATCTCTAACCTTAATTGCAAGAGTTCAAAGTGGTTGGCTCTCTTTCCAAATCAGATATTGTCATCCGCCGACATAATGTCCATTTGACTTGACTTGTACAAGAACATGTATGGTCAGTGCAATGTTGGTATTATGTTGGCACAGTGATTTATTGTGCAGAATCACGTTTCATGATTGGGGCCAAAAGAATTATTAATGGTCAAATAATTTGTTGAATGCCACTATGCTGTTAAATAAAATTACCATACAATAATGATAATCAAGCTCTATGGTGTCTATTTTGATTGACTGTAAGGGGCTTGATTAACCTACTCCTCTAATGTATTGATAACTCTCATGTATTCAGAAAATTAGCTGAGTACATCATAAGCAGGTAAAATTTTATGTTTCAAAATGGCTCTTCAGGTTCTCTGTTTGTTCATGCTTTTCAAAGTATTTTCTAGTGATCGCACCAGGATTTTGAACGCTGGTCCCGAGGTTGGCTATTCCCCACTCTCACAACCAATGAGAAATGTCAAAACCAGACTGAGGAAAATTTACACCTGTCATAACAAACCGACTGGAAAGATGTAGATGTTTTCATCCATTTTTGGCCAGGTTTTGTCACACTTGATAGTCTGCTCACCTGATTACTTTCTGTGCATTTTCATTGTGAAACCATTTTGTGACTTGAAAATATCTAAGCAGTTTCAGCAAAATAAAACCAGTTCCTGTGACTGGCAGTTCAGTTTCAATTTTCTTTTCTGGCAGATGGCATTTTACAGGTTTTTACTGGTTAGTGCAAACCTTGGTTGTCTGTCACATGTGGCAGCTTCCAGTAATTCTGTGACCTCATTCACTATTTGTGGGTTCCAGTAATTCGAAAACATTGAAGATTATTATCGCAAATAGCATGAACAGGATGAATTTTAATATTGATGTTGATTTGGAGTTGTGATATGGTAATGGTAAAATGATATAATGTTAAAAACTAAGAATGACAGTCCCATTGTGTTCAACTTCTGATCCCTCTTCATGATTCAGTGCAGGAGAAGAGTTTCCAAGAGTCTTTTCTTATGATGTATTGATGGACAGAACTGATGGTAAATTAAATAAACTAGATCTTTAAGGTGGAGTTTTCCTGTAAGTACTTTCACTGCCACTAAAAAGTACTAGGTAATGCCATTGCTGAAAAAAAAAACACCATTTTGTGGCAGGTACAAATAACTTTCAATAACTCTCTTAATTGTAGGAATGTGTCACTAAAGTTCACTCAGGACGGGTCTCCTCAAATGTTTCTCTTTCAGTTATTTTTGTAAAATGACTTGCAGGTTTTGTAAGTATGTCACTAAAGATGCACAGAAAAGTGACCTTTCCAAAGGCCCGGAGATTCTTTGGACAAAGGGTATCTGGTGTGCAAACGTGGACGGGCAAACCTCTGGGCTGGGCAGTGATTGAGTTAAGGGATTAATACTAGATATCACACAAAAGTTTTACAGTTTAGGTAACATGTGCAATTTTTTTATGATTATGGCAGTTTTACCAGTCACAGGTGGAATGTTTTCTCAGTTCTGCCGTATGTAAATATTGTTTTCACACATAGCTGGTAAAAACAGTGCATGGTGTTATGGACTGCAGGCTTTCCACATTTTCTAAACTGGTAAAATTACATGGCATTCAATGTTTAGTTTTAGCTTAATTTATTCTCTGGGGGTTAGTGTGAGGATTTAAAAAAAAATGTAAACCATTTACCAGGATCTATGGCATGGAGGTATGTTGAAGCAAAGTTTTGGTTGGTGGTCATGTGATGTGTTCAAAATGGGACCACTGGTCAGCTGGTGCTCATTTGAGTTACAGGTCTACTTTTTTGAGATTTAACTTGTGTCAGTTTGTTGGGCTTTTCATAGTTGCTTTACTAGGATGTAATCTGGTATACTGTAAATGTTACTGTTGATGCCATTGGAGTATGAACGACAGTGTCATGGAACTGTTTACAGGAGGACGAGTCATAATGTATTGACATTCCAATCAAATTTAATATTTTAATGATTTACTCGAAGAGTTGATGCCAATATTGCAAACGTTTATTAATTTCAATTGTTTTTTTCTGAAATGATGTTAACGTTTTTCTCAAAAGCTCTTAAATGGCACCAAGATCCAATCTAATTCTAACCCCCTTGATTGTTCTTGCCTGAGTTATTGTTGGGTTTGTGCCAGCAGGATGTTGGTCCTTTTTTTTTTTTAAAGTAAATTGATTAGGATAGGACATTAATTTGAACATCCAATGAAAAGTTGAAAATCAAAATGGTTTGACCTAATATGCGATTTGTGGCTCTTCAGAAAGTGAGTTTCAAATATTACCATCCACATGAAGTATTGAACATGAATTATACATAAGGGTTAAAAAAAACTTATGGATACCATAAATCTCTTTAAGAAACAGAATACTGAATCATGGTTTTTGTGAACATTTTTCTCAAAATTATGAACTTGGTAAATTTTGAATATTCAACTCCTCAAATATCTCAGTATAAATTCTTATAAAGTGATTGTGCACGGCAAATGTTGCAAGCTTGGTAGTTATTACAGTCATCATATAGAACAGCATGTGAAAGGTCATGAATTTTGCTCAGCTGATGTGTAATTAAAACGTAACTTTATGTCTTTCTTTCTGGAGGGAACTTGGTTTGTTACCATTATCATTTCTCCCTTTTTATTCTGTTTAGATCATCCTAAGGACTGCCTCTTTCTGTGCCATGATTTTCATGATGTTGAAAGTAGGTTGAGCCACCGGTATCGAATTGCTGGTTCATTCAAGGCTCCTTTCTGTAAATAGTAGGCATTACATTACAAGAATTTTATCTGTCATTTGTCAGTCTGATTATCCATTCACATCTGGTGTCTGATGTTTACACATACATTTGATGAATACAACAGCTGGAAAATTTTGCTCCTGTACCGGTAGACTGGTAGAAAGTGGCTGCCTTTGCCCGTTCTAAATGTCGCCTGTTTAATTCAAATTGTAGCAGGGATGACCCTGAATGTTAGCACAGGGCAGGGTCAGCTCCCCTGGTAGTGAACCAAGCCTATTTGGGAAGCAACATGACCTTGCATGCTTTCCTCCATTTTATTTGGGCTCTGTTTGTTTACAAGGCTTGCCTCAGACAGAAGTGAGCTCAAAATAAGAGCTTCCTAGGACCAACTCAAATATTGTATTGGTGTATTTTGGGAACTGACCTTCTATTTTCAAGTTGAGAACAGACAGATTCAGTGTCTGAGGGCTAAGTTTGGTTTGCAATTTGGCATTGACACCAAGGTTCAGATATTTGACCGTTTACATTGAAAAAAGAAATGGAATGGCCTTCTTTTCTTGGCCATTGAAATGACAGCTTCATTGTTAAGTTGTTCCAGTCAGTGGTCAGTCACCTGTGTGAAAGGAGTGTTCAGCTTCTCCACTGAAATAGTCCAACCTACTGCTGCTGTGTTACAGTTTCAAGTTGTTTTACTTGCAATTCTGGGTAAATGGATTTGTGGATTAAGGTATGGTGTATCTGATGTGGTCTATTGTGAAATAACCCACTTGAGAGATCCATTACAGTCAACTTTTTCAACATTGTCAGTTGTTTGATATGAAGAGCACTGAAAATCTTTGGGATTTATTGAAACGTTTCTTTATTATTTGTTTCTAAAGTGGGTCTTTATGGCATATCACCTTTTCTTTGATTGCCACAGGTAGTGAAATGTTGTTAATTTTAAAAAAAATTTTATCAGCACATTCAAATATTTTTTTCTATTACTGTTGTTGTTTTTTTCAGTTTCTTTTATTCAGTCTTTGACCAATGAGCACAGAATATAATGTCATGTGACTACCTAAATATTCTATCTGGTCACACTCCTCTCCCAGCATGCGTAACTTGTTATATTTGCTCTAGATATATTTCTATTCTGCATGGGGAAAAAAAAAGAACCTGTGCTTGCAGTTGGTTTGTTTTGGCTGATGGATATTTATTACGTACTCAGTCTGTCCTCCTCCTCACACTATTGTCTTCTGTGCCGCAATATTTGACCAAGTGACCCACCGAACTTTCAGAAGGTCAGACTGTTTGTGAAACAGCAAGATAAAGGGTTAATTGATATGAACTTAAAATACTCTGACAACAAGGTTAAATTTGTTAATTTTTTTTACAGGTTTTCCTTTTTATCTTGATTAGCTGATGCAAGATGTGTCCCCATATTTTGGTTCCAAATCCTTATTATACAACAGTTGATATAGGTTTTTCCACTACACATTTTGTGATTTGAACTTGTGGGAATCACACTGGAATTTTGCCTTCGCCATTCTCTGGAAGCCATTGTTCTCATTGTCGGTAGTTTGGTACTTGATTGTTTTGAAGCTGGGTTTTATTTTTCGTTTGGCACGAATTGATGATTTGCGTCATGAATTTGCTAACTAGTAGATTATGAGAATCTTTCAAATGTCCAGACAAATATATTAGAGTTAAAGGCAGATAGCAGAGCAAAAGTGCAATCCATTTATGCTGCTGGAGTGACTCCAGCAACAACTCCCTGTATCCTCAGAATTCCCATGATTTTACTTAGTAGTGTGCAGAATATTTTTTTTCTTGTAGTTTAAGTGTGGCGAATCTTTCAAACATTTTGGTACTGGGTTTCATTGTAAAGAAAAATTACTTGATTCTAAAGCTATTACAAGGAATAAGAATGCCAAAGGTCTCAGTCTGTTTTTTAGTGAATAATTGAACTATTATTCATCAGTACATTTCAAATTGGATTTAGTTCATATTTTTTTGCTATGGATTTTTTTTTTTTTTTTTAAATGAAAAATTTCAGTTGCTATGAAATCTGAACTTGTTTTCTTAAAAAAAGATTTTTTTTTTTTTTTTTTCAATGAAGTGGATTTTTTTGTAAATTTTTTTTTTTTTGGTCAGCCTTGTGAAACAGGGTGAAGAGCTGTGCGCAGTTTGCGCAGCTGAACAAAATAAACCTACAGTCAGCTGACGAGACCTTTTTCCTGTATTTTCTTTTTGTGCAGCACCAAAGTTGTATGAAAAATTTTAAAAGAAAAAGAATTAGTACCTCATAAGAGAGCCCACTTGCAAATACAGTACCCCAGGAGGGTAGTGTCAGTCACATAAAAATGAATATCTGGATTTGATTTATAAAAATCTTATAAATAAGAATCAAAATCAACATTGTAAATATGACAACAATATTTCAGGCCTATAGACTAGAGTATTGTTTATCCTTTATTTTCATATTGTCTTATCCTCTCTGTTTGTTTTGTTCCAAACAGATGACGGCCATAGTTTCCCCATATGTTCCGGTGCAGACATTTAAGTTAAGCATGGATGTAGGTGAGGATGCAGCATGTGCTTCTGCAGCTGGGCTCTTCCAGGACTTAAAGCTGAAGAGGAAACGTGTACATGATATTCTCAGTGAGTCTGACTCCATAATGGCAGGTCAGCTCGTCTTCACAAAACCTGCTGAGTGTGACCAGCAGAGCGATGTTAGCTCTGGCAGTGTCGACAGTGCCTACGTGTCAGACAGAACTTCAGATCTGGACACGCCTCCATCTCTGAAGAAAAAATCGACGGATGATGTAGAAGAAGAGGAAGAAGAGGAGGAGGAGTGCAAACAGACCTTCATGGAGACAGAAGAAGCCACTTCAGCAGAATCATCTGAACAGTCCATGGAGGAGGAACCTTCACCTTCTTCTCCTTCAGCTTCCACACCATCCACATCATCACCTGTGTTACTGCCTAGTTCTTCTTCCACATCAGCGCTGACTTCTTCCCCTTCGTCGTCCATGTTAACGGTTGTGTCATCATCATCATCATCATCATCGCCAGCACCTGTTGACAATGTCAAGTCTATCCCAGTTTCAAAGACACCGCCCATGACTGGAGCTTCAGGCTCCCCCTCAGCTGTGAACAATCCCATGATCCTTAGCTGTCCCCCAAGCTATTTGATGCAGCTATCCAGCGGGTTCACTGTCCATCCAAATGGTGGCATGAAAGTCATCCCAATGATGTCAATTTCAACTGCTGGTGTATTCCAGTCTGTGCCTACTCAGATGTTTATTGCCACTAAAGGAGATGGCTACATGGTCTCTGGAGCCGACACAGCTTTTTCACATGGACCATCTATTGTGACATACCCAACCTTGGATGGTGCCAAAGGAGTCAGTGCAGAAGATGTGCTAAAACTAGACAAATCACAAATTGCTATTCCTAATGGAAATGGGTTCACAACGCTGAATCTACCTAGCCCCAAATTTAAACAACCTAAGAAAGAAGAGACTCGCTTAGAGAAAGACACAGAGTTTATCACTCACTATACTAAAGGAGTGTTTGCTTACAGAGGCCACCTGGCGGAAAATCCCCATAATATCAAACCACGGAGCAGTGACGGTGCCCATTTCCCTGACACAGTCAAGGCAGAAGATTCCGATGGTGAGGAGCCTTTGGTGTGTGCCATTTGCAATGACAAAGCTACAGGTCTACATTATGGTATCATAACTTGTGAAGGGTAAGTGTTGAGCTCATTGTCACCCTACTTATGAGACCAATGTTGTGACCCACAAAAGCAGATGTGTAAGGGTTAAGCTCCGGGGTCTTGTTTCCCAAGTCTTTTTGTGGTTTTCATGTTTTTAGCGGATTACCAGAATATGTGCTGTT
This sequence comes from Onchidella celtica, assembly GCA_963931925.1. Taxonomy (NCBI): domain Eukaryota; kingdom Metazoa; phylum Mollusca; class Gastropoda; order Systellommatophora; family Onchidiidae; genus Onchidella; species Onchidella celtica. The sequence continues at coordinate 25,328,100 of OZ007577.1, forward strand.
GATGGTTTTTGGTACTGAATTGTGATTTCCACTAACTTGAGATCTTAGCCTGTGAACATTCGTCAAAGTTCAGTGAGTTTTAAAATTTCTCTGTGGATAAGAACTGCATAAACCATTTTCAGCAAAGGAAACATGTAAGATCAGAAGTTCAGTAATTCCATACATCCAATTAATGGCACACCAATTGCTGTATGTTGAGCCCTAGACAAAACGAAAAATACAAAAAAGTGCACCATAAGTTTGAATAGTTACAGATAATAACCCCCTAATTTTCTGACATAAAGCTAAAGTTCACTTGTACATTTTGTTGCGGGAATGTTGAGTCTTGACCCTTTATGTGAAGGGGATGGGGGTTAATCTGACCACCTCATTTGTTATGTCGGGACAATTTAAAAGGTTTTTTTTTTAAGGGGGGGTGGGGGGGGGGGGGGAGTAACCCTCTTCCTGCCACAGGGCCCATATATCGGCCCATCATATGTTGCAGAAGACTGTTGCACAGCTGATATATTGGCCGGCAGTGTTCGGCATGTTTTGCACCCCAAATTTTATATTATTCTTGCTGTCTTTCTGCCTGATAATCCATTATTCTGATAGTCTGAAGGAAGGAAGGGCGTTTGGGCTTGGCAGTGAAAGGGTTAATTGCAGGCCCGAAAAAGATATAGGAAATGTCTACCTTTGCTGGCATGCATGAGCCAGGAGACTGGTTCTATATTTAGTGTATATAAATTACCCTGTTTGCACAAGAAGAATAATTTGAAATAATTATGTGGTTCAGTCAGAGGGAAAGTTCAGGCAAGAGAAATAAATCTGAGATCTATATAATTTGCTGTTGAGTATTTGGAGGGGGATGAGGGGGGTGGACTGGAATGAACTGTTCTGAAACAGATTATTTATTCCTTGACCTCGACAGAAATAAGGTATGACCTTTAGACGGTCTGATAACTGGCAGATGTATAATCTTGTGATCAATGTGTCCTTGATTCAGTTGTTTAAATCAAACTGGTATGGCAGAAAACAAAACACAATTATCTTTGAGTTGAAGGTCAGAAGACTTCGTTGTCTTCTTCAGAATCCAGAAAACTCTCCTGTACTGTGTACTGACAAATTATGGTGATAATTTTACACACCCATGAAATTTACTTTAAATAATGTGTTGAGCTGCTGAAGCAGTTTTTGCACACATTCTGTACAGTTGAGTTACAGAAGAGGACTTGCAGGTGCAAAAAAACAAAATTTCAATGGAGATGCACATTATGCCCCACTTAATTTTTCTGTGATATTGCCCACCCCCTCCCTTGGGGGTGGGGGGGGGGGGTGGAGGAAAGAGCGGCTAGGGGATGAAAACAATGAAAGGGGCAAATGGAGGGGGTTGTAGACAGTCATGAATGGAGAACAGTTGCGGGGCAAATACAATGGGCAGTCACTGATGTGTTCAACAGCATGTGTAGATATGGGTTTTATGGGTAGAAATGGCCTATTTTCTTTAGTGTATTTTGATAAAAAATGCTTTGTTTTATAATGAATAATCAACATTACTGTTGTCATTAAGGCGGCTTTGAAAAAACATAACATCAGAATTTGTGTGCAGTCTGTATTCCTGTGTAATGATTCCATTGGGTTTGGGATGGGGGGGGGGGGGGGGGATATTTGGAGCCTAAATGGACGATTGCCTGAAAAAGGTTGAGAACCACTAAGGAAACTATTGGTTGTACAACATTATAACCTAGTTAGAAAAATCTGGCTATTTCATTCTGTAATTTGATGTGAAAATGTTTGATCTAGGCTGGTGTAAATGGTCATTTTCCATATTGTGGGCGTATTTTGACAGTTTGTCTGGAAACGCAGTATTCTAATATTTGTGTTTATTTCCTCATTTGTTTGCAGATGTAAAGGGTTCTTTAAAAGGACAGTGCAGAACAAGAGGGTGTACACTTGTGTGGCTGAAGGGGACTGCGAGATCAACAAAGCTCAAAGAAATCGATGTCAGTACTGTCGGTTTAAGAAATGTCTCAAGATGGGCATGGTTCTTGCAGGTAAGATCATGTGGAAGTTGAATCTGTTCATGATGCTGCAAACAAAATCTTTGTGTTGAATCACGGTGATATATCATCACTGCTCTACAATAAGACCCAAAAGACTGACCTGCAATCACTGCCATCGCACTCTCGGGTCAAACATTGGTAGAATAAGCCACGAGAGAAGCTGTCAGTCAAAATGAAAGTGAATATTCTAGCTGCTAAGACCATCTGTAAAGACGCTAAAGGCCATATATATCTACAATAATGATGTATATCAGACTTATGCCATTGCATTCCTGAGCATGGGAGCTATCAGTCAATATCAGAGAAAAAGAAATTCACCAGTAGGAAAATGTAATAATCCAATAGAATCATAATGGCCTAGGTCACCAAATGACAAGAAAAGAAAGTTTTTTTTCTTAATACCTCAAAAGTGTCAAGAATGACTTATGTAGAGCAATGACAATACAATTCATTGATTCAGAAGAACTCGGGTAAGAATAATTTGTGAAGAATGTTTGGAAAATTGCAGAAAAATGTTTGCAATTTAAACCATCAAAGCCTACAATGATGTAGAGGTGGTTCTGTGTATTCAAATTTTCTTGTCTGTCAGCCCAATTATGCCCTGCCAGTAATGTACTCTAAATTTGGTTTGTCCTTTTATGTACATCGTCATTTGATTGGCTTGACCAAGTTTTGCAGAGTTTCTATGAGTGTCAATTACAAGAGCACATAGTTAACCCTTGCAGTGTTTGGGCCATGATAATGTGGTTTTTTTTTTTCTTCCTGTCCACTGTTGATATGACCATGATTTCATGGTCCTCTCTTCCCGGCCCCCAGTTGCTAAGCCCATGATAGGAATTGGTGTTACCTCTTCCTCGAGGCCAAGTTGATAAGCCTATAATATTGCGATTTATGACGTTGACATCTATTTTTAGCACCAAAGTTTGGGGGGTCCTGGAGCTTGCACAGGCCTATCAAATGAGGGACAACCGGAAGTGGATTTCCCTATCACTGCGAGGGTTAAAAATTTTCTGTTCTGTTTGATAAGGACCTACAAGTGGTTATGAAATAACTCTTCTGTGCTTAAATAAAAACTTTAGAATACTGAATTGAAGTTTGCTGTAGAGACATCATGCATCTGTGTATTCTCGCAGCTGTTGAACATATTCTGCTTATGATTTCTTCTGGTGTGTCAATTTCATTTGTGTGAGAGTTTCAACTATTTTTTTCCATTATCTCCAGCGGTGAGAGAAGACAGAATGCCAGGTGGAAGGAATTCTGGTGCAGTGTACAATTTGTACAAGGTGAGTTACAGATGGTTTTCTTCATTGCTTTGTTTTAATTGGATTCAGAGTTTGAAAGCTTAATATTGTGAAGTGGAAAGTGGATAAAATACCTATTAAGTATTTACGAGGCACAATTAGAGTTTATAATTTCATATCTGCATTTGGGGTGATGTCAAAATAATTATGAATAGGAATGAGACCAAAGAACACAGGGTAGTCTTTAATTAGTAGTCCAAGGGAAATCATTTGCACCCAGCAGGATAACAATTAACATATTTTTTTGAATTCCCCAGGTGAAGTATAAGAAACATAAGCGTCGAGATAACACAGAAAAAGCTTTAAAGCACCATCACCGTCTGAATTTGCCAACCTGTAAATTGGAGATGCCCGATGTGATTCCTGGGTACCCAGGAGAGAATTTCCCCTCCTCTGACTCAGCCTATGAATCTAGTAATGACTGTGGCAGTGACGCCGTCAGCACAAGGAGCGGTAAAGCAACTTCAGGATTTTATCGACACTATTATCAACATTCTCATCCATATCAGGCACTCACAACGACAAGTGCATCTTCATACAGTGCATCAGTGTCGGAGCATAACGCTGTTAGTGAGAGTCATTCCAATTACATGACAATGCCTTCAAGTAACATGGCACACTATCAGAAACCACTAGTTTCTTATCATCCCACTGTGTCCCAACCTAGTCATTCTAAACATTTTGACCAAATGACTCCTTACTTGTATCAGGATGGACGGGCTAACTTAAAAATCCCGTCACCTCAGGGTCCGATACCAAGACCAGCTCATGCCAACCTCAGTCCCATCAGTAGTCAGAGTTATAGCCAGTTATCATCTGATGTGTCACAGTCCAGCTCACAGTTCCTCTCTAATACTTCGCCTTATTCCCAGCACTCATCACTCACGCCCCTCACACAAATGTCCTCTGGGCCATTCAGATCTCGCCAGGAGATGTCGCCACAAGGACAGATGATGAAGCCATACTCATTTGACATGACATCGTTGTCCAGCCTCCCACACCATCAGTGTGCGGAAAGAGAAGATAGCCAGCAATCTCATTACCTTAGCCAGAAAAAGGAACAAAATGCCTTGACAAACATGAAAGAAGAGCAACATTATCACCATCAGCAGCAGTCTCAGATTCTGTCCAGTCCAAAAGGAGATCACCCGAACAAGGCACAAGATGTTGAGCACCATCAACACTACTCAGATGTGCATGGCAATACATTGCAAGTCAAACAAGAGATGGTCTGTGTGGAGGAACACGAGCAACGGAACAACATGGCTTACCATCATGATGCAGAGATGTACAACCAAAGCTTAAGCAGAAATTTGCCAGTTTCGTCATCAACCTCACCACCTCGTGCATCGCCAATAACTCCTTCAAATCTGCACAGTGATAGCCACTACCACAGCTCCAACACCACCATCCCCACACCCAAAGTTCAGGTGCCCATGCCCCAATTTTCCCCCAACCACCACACCTTTTCTCAAACTTTCAAGTTGCCTTCCTGTCAGCAGCAGAAAGACTCCAATAAGAGCAAAGGAGAAAACTTCAAGAATCCGTCACACACCCCTCAGACATCCTCACTTCCATTCTACGCATCTCCACCCTCTTTAATCTCTGACTTGTCCAAGAATGACTGCCTGCTTTCTATTGCTGAAGACTACCAGATTGAACAGTTTACAGGTACAGAAGAGGCTGTGGCTCAGGCTTTGTGTCAAGTTGGTGACAACATTGTCAAGAGGTTTATTCAGTGGATGAAGCAGCTCCCATTTTACAGGTAAGCAACATGCATAGTCAGAAAGGGCATTGTATCCAAACGTTAATCAAAACATAATTTTATTGCTACGTTGTTACATACATGTTTTTTAAGTGCACAGAAAATTCAGTGCTTTGTGGATCAATACCAAAAAGGACAAAAGCTATGCCCAGACTTGTGAGAGATAACTAATGCCAAAATTTTTTTTGAAATATAAATTGTATCAGCAGTATTCAGATTCTGTGACAAAGGGTATCTTTATGGCATGGTGTTTATCCGTTGTTAGTGTTTAAAGCATTTTCCCATTTTGTGTATGTTGGTTAATCGAAGATAAGTTTTAATTTCTTAGCAGTCACAAGCTGTACGAACTCCGCCAGGTAGTCTTATGTTGACTATGATGATAGCCACAGGCCAGGATAATTTACTATTTGAGGAGTTGAAATCAAAGTGTACTTAGTTAGTGATTTGTGGCCTTGTAGAAAGTCAGTACTGAATACTTCCCCGGCTTCAAAATGTTGAAAATTGAATGCACAGCCTTAAAAATTTTGTGGAAAAAAAAATCACATTGGGAAATAAAAGATAGCAAGTAATGGTTTTGTGAGTGCTTTTCACAGAAGTGTGAGCTGTGCACTTAGCATATTTTGAATTTCGACAGTTCATGTGTACAGTAGTGATGTAGTTGATTATATTTTGCTTGTCATTGTTTCTGACACATTTTATTATTGACTTCATAGGGAAATCCCAAAGGATCTCCAGACTAAAATTCTGATGTCCAAATGGCATGAACTTCTTCTCCTCATCATGATTGCCCATGGACCTGTCACAAAACATCCCAAGAAGTCAGACAGGAAGCCCACATTCTCAGAATTGTACAGTAGAAACATGAAACGCATGCAAGAGTATCTGGAAAAGAGCTTCAAAAAGTTTTTCACTTTGGAGCAGTTGCGAGGAGAGATTGGCAGCTTGATGGAGAAAGTAACAGCCATCATGGCCTACTTTTGGGAGTTGGGTATCACCAAGAAAGAGCTACTATGTCTCAATGTCATCTTGCTACTTAGCCATGGTGAGTAGATACATCAACTACAGGGAAAATGATAGAACTCAGTTTTAAGATTTAGTACGCACAGACCCATACCAGATTTATAAGCTAGCCATTCAGGGTTCACAAATATGTTCCTAATGGTGCTCTCTCAATCTCACTCAAAAAAAACACCAAAGCTCAAAGTAATTGAGGAAAAATTGAAGCTGGCTGTCTTCCAGTGCTGAAATGTCAAGATGACAAAAGGGTTGTTTGTTGAATGCCTTCAGGTTGAAATTTTGAGGTGAACTCAGTTTTATGCTAGTCACAAGATTCGTGAAGCAAAGATGTTTTTTCATGTTTGAGAATGTTATAAAAATGAGTTAATGAGTGTGATGTTGTGTTCTGTCAGTTTGATGTTGGCTAATCATATTTTCAAACTTTTAGCCATTTGCTATTGGTTTCCACAGAGTGTGTGAAGAACCAGCCCAAACTGAATCATATTGCCAATTCCTACAAGCAAGCATTGCAGCAGTATATTTTAGAACGTTTTCCCTCGGAGGCCAATCGTCTAGGGGATCTGTTGAGCCAGTTCCCAGACCTTCAGGCTGCATCAGCACAGCTCCTGTCTAGCAGAATGATCTATATCCCCTTTCTGCTCAACCCGTAGGTTGCAATGGCTGTTCTGTCTGACTGTCTGTGCTCATTTCTCAAACTATTGTTTATCTCTCTGCCACACGTGGAAAAAGGAGAAGTGAAATTCAAAGCAGAATTATGAAGGTACATTTGATGCCGATGGTGCGTTAACTTATTCATGGTAACTCTACCACTCTATGGTATAATTGTTTTAGAACACTGTGGAGACTTGGAGTTTGAAGATAAAAGCTCAAATCTTTGAGCTCTTGTGTACATAAATATATATATGTATATGTGCATACTTTTCATTTGGTGAGTATTTTGGGTTGTTCTTTTGTTATTGTTACTTGAGCGAATTTTGTGTGATCTCTAAGCATTCTTTGAAGATGTCATTGTGCGTAGTAATATATTTTTGCAAATTAAGAAAAAAATTTTTTAAAGAGTGTTCATGACATTGTTAGACTTGAATGTTTGTTTCAATCAGTGTCTATGAATTATTCCGTTGTATTGTTGATATTTGGTTTTTACCAGTGATGAAACCTGTGATGCTGATGTGTTTTCATTCTTCTAAACAAATGGCCTTGAGTGTTATTGACTATACAGTAGAGTGTTTTTGTCTGTCTGAAGAGTTTACAAAATCCCAATAGTCTCTCAGAGCTACCCACTGGAATCTTGCCACTTTGTTAGGAGGCCATACTTATTGTCTTTGTTTCTTTTGATATTGATGTACTTGTTAAACATACAGACAGTTTAAAAGTTGTGAAAGTTGTTTGCAGTAAAGCAGTGGTTTTGCACAGCTTGAACTGGATTGGTTATATTTATATGTATGGGACTATGAATTTCGCACGATGTTTTTACTTGAAAGCGAGACATGTTGGTAAGGAAGGGTAATGGTAAACTGTCCTACATCTCTCATGATTAGAAAATTAATTTTTTGGGAAATCATGAGGAATAAACATTATGAAGCACGGGTAATGCGGGGTGGGGTGTTCTTGGTCAAGTTCATTTATCATTGGTAGTAGAGATACTTATTTTGGTGTAGCTTTAGCCTGTATCTTCATGAAGAAGCAACCAGGCAGATTTTTGCATGAAACCAAGACCGGATTACGATTTTGTAGGCTACAGATACTGTGAGGCCTCCAAAAATAATGAATAAAAGCACGAATTTCAGATTCATGATATCAGTTTATTCACTTCTATAACATAATGTCAACATTAGGCTGGCATAGATGGGTGCAAGGGTAGCACAGCAAAAGGAAGAGATATTTATAATTTTACTTAATCTCTGGAGGCCCTCAATTGATGGAGGTCCCTGGGCTGCAGCCCAGTAATCCCATGCCTTAATCCGGCACTGCATGAAACAAAAACAGCAATTTTTTTCCCCCCATGTTGGTAATGAAAAATATGGCAGCATCTTGTTAATTATCTTCGTAACTTATTTCCATAGCCAAATCTGACATTTATTTACTGTTTTCTGTTGCATTTTGTTGTTGTTTTTTTTGTTTTGTGTTATATGACATATGATAGTTTTTAATCTCAAAAGGAAGGATAGTTACATCAACACCTCACTTGGTGGTTTGAGTTATCGATAATGCCACACTGGAACACACATTTCTTTAATTGGCAGTACATATAATCAAAGTTGCCAAGCTATCCAAAATATTGCTCTTCATTTTGGGTTGATAGCAAATATTTGGAATTAATTTGTAAATAACAAGTACACTATCAAGTCAAGATGTGGAAACTGGCTTGCCCCTAGAACTCCATTGGTATAAATTACACTTAGCCCATTGAGTGCCTGGAGCCCTGATGGTGGCAATGGGTGGAGCCACCATGGGTCAAATTGGCTATGTTTAAAACACTCTAAATGTCTGATTTTTACAGCTATCGACTGCTATACATCACGGGGGCAGTGTTTACTTTTCCATTTTCCATTGTATTGTGGGCTTTTCATGTTTATGCAGCAGTTCTAATACACCAGTTATTTTAGTCAGCATTCAAAGGGTTAATCATATAATAAATGCTAAATTCAAATGACTTGGTTAAAAGAAAAAAGACAAAGTAGGAAGTCACATTAATGTTATCAGAAACCTTATCCACTGGTACTATAATGAGTGAAACATAGGAGGTTGCCCGGGTATTGACATTTTCTTCCCCAAAACACTTAAGTTTTCTTGTAGGAAATGAGAAAGTTCAAGAAGAGAAAAACTGAGTAAATTTCCGCACAGCAGGAAATTTTTACAAAAGCTCTGATCTGTGAACCTGAAGGTTATTGTGCTTTGTGTGCATAAACATGAACACAGAAAAACATTCATTAAGCGAGTAAAACTTGATTCAGTTAATGGAAAATTTGTAGCTGATAGCTTATTTTCCTGTCATCAACAGTTTGTATTGATATTCATGATGGACCAAGCCTTCAGATGGTGTTAATATTCTTGATTATTTGCATCCAAAGCAAGAACCGAATGCCAGCTATTAATTTCTGTTGCTTTATTCAATAGTTGTTACTCAAGCATTTCATAGACATAATTGATGGTCTAGTATTTGTGTTTTGAAAGGGAATGGCTGTCTTCTCCATCATAGAGCTCAGTTATTGCCTCATACATTGAACTAGTGAAATATTGATCTCGTAAATGGATATCAGTTAAGAGTGAAAACAGAAATTGCGTTTATTTTATGTAGTGCTCAGAAGAGAATGCATTGAAGCATTAATCAGAAAACTCTGGCTACAGATGACATGACTCATTAATCTCCCATCTCATGACCGCTAAGGATTTTAACACTTAACAATGTCAGCACGTTGTTTGATCAGAATGAACAAGGGGCACTCTTGTGAAATACTTGAAATTTTCTCAAATTTATACTCGCTTCACTTTTATTTTTCTACCTATCTTGAGTCTTGTCATTGTACAAAGCAATTTCACTGCTAAAGACGTGAACTTCACATAAACCTTCAGTAAGAGTAAAGTGATCAATCCTGCTGCTCATACATGGAGTTGAGGCATATTTTGTTGTCTGGTTTTGATCTCCCGAGTTTGTTAATTGAGTTCACCATGCCTGGTGTGAAAGGTATTTATCTCACACCTGTGAAGCTAATAAACATCTTGTACTATACCTAACTCAGCTGTGCAAGTGTCCTGTGAAGACAACTCGCTTTACTTCTTTGTTGATTCTGAAATGAACTATTTAATTTTATGAAAAGAACTGCGATATGAAATTACGAAAAGAACAGTATTAAAACAGCAGCAAAATCGTGTATGTTTAGGCTCAGCAATAAAGAATGTTGTGAAGAATAATGAGGATGATTTGACCAGATCTTTCAGTAAAAATCGCATTTTCCATGTACTCTGTTTAACTTCTGTTTTAAGTTAATTCCAAAATTAACTGTTTATGAAGAAGATCCTTATGAACACATTAACAACTAAATTATCTAGATTTTATATATGTCTAAAAAAGTCTGGACTCAGCCGTAAGGAACAGTGTGAGGATTGAGCTGGCCAATCTTTCAAGAAAAGAAGTGTTTGCTCAGCATTCAGTGTTTACACTCCAAATCTCCAGCATATTGACAGACCCCCAAGAGTTCTGTGACTGATTCATTGTCAACAAATCAGTTCTCCCCAAAGCTTGTTGTTAATTTAGGTCATGGGTCTACCGATGTAATAACTCGGAGAAAGACACGCTCTTTTTCTTTATTAATTCCTTTTTTTTTATAACTTCAAATTTTATTCAGGTTTGTCTTCAATTCTCACATCAGTCTTTCTATCTGTTTATTTTTCTGTCTAATAATTCATTTTTAAAGTTAATTTAGCCCTGTTTGCCTTCATCAGTTTCCCTTCACCCCCTCCTTTTTTTATAAATCATTTTTATAAAGCTAATTTCATAGTTTTTTGCAATTAGTGATCAATTTGCCTCTGAACACAATTTACAGTTTCAGTGAATTTCAAGGCCGTTTCACTTAACCAATTATCACAGATAATTACGGAGTCCAGAGCAATTGGCCTAGAAATAAGACGAACTGTTCTTAGTCACTGTGGCGATGATTTTTCACTGACACTGAGAATTATGACAGTTTAACCAGCCTACAGGTGTGCCTTTACACACTACTTTCTGTCTTTGTTTACAAACAGTTGTGGATCTTTGGTGACCTTGGAAACACTGAGATGTTCCATAGGCCTCCAAGACTTCCATGGATTTATGGAATTCAGTGGTTTTCACTGTTTCTGGGGCTGGCTACATATGAATTTAAGTGTTCACAAATACATATATATATGTGTAATATATTTATACAATTATGTGTGTGTGTTTGCCTATAGTGATGGGCCACATAGTTCTGATAGATTTCAGTGGCTTTCAAATTTTCCTATTGGTGCATTTCTTTTTCTATAATATTGTCTGATAGTCCTCATGCACAGGAATGCAATGAACCATCAATTGCCTTTTGGGATAAGCCTTACATAGGCCATTATCGTAGAGCAGTGACGACATGTAGCTGTCCTTATCATAGTGAAGTGCAAATTATTGTAAACAAGTGGAATAGCTCAGCCGACTCATGGGTTACGAAATGATTGGACGGTGAAACTCGCAAACCGTGTTAGGTCCAAAAGTAGGTCAACTCTGATTTTTTGCTAACTGACCCCACATATGATTGTGCATCATCTACACCTATATTCCGTGATAAGAAACCAATAGAAACCTTTGTATTAGTCATGTGTGCAAACCCTTTAACTTGAATGATTCTCAGATTGTATTTGAACAGCAAAGTAGTTTCTTTGCGATTTTCTCAAAACAATGGAATTTGGACTTACATGGTTAGCGAGTGTCGCCTTGGATATATGTTTTCCTTAGCATCTCTGTTGGCATTATTTTAAATACTGTGATAAGTTAATGCTGTGTCTGAAAGTGCCACCAAACTACCAAAGATAAAACCAATGGAAGTAAGTCTTTTACGAAACACAGACAGGAAAAACCTAGGAATGTCAGACTACAGAGGTGCCACTTTTCCGTAAAATTACAGAATTCCATTTAAAAAAAAATCTGTAAAGTCTCAATGAAATACCTGGCTGTCGTTTATGGAACAGAATCGCCGGAGCGGACAACAGAATGCTAATAAATTATTTTACTGAAGAAACACGAACTCTTTTGTTGGAACCCAAGGACCAGTATAATGATAAAACTGCTCATGCGCACTCGTACAGTAATATCGGCTGGGTGCTCCGTGATTTAGGTCTATCCTACTTGCACTTACCGCAGGGATGCTTCAGTTCGATTTGGCTGATGATATGCAAACATTCAGTTGATTTAGCGGTGATTTCATATGGTACCGGATTATTGCCAAAAGAACAGTACACTTGTTGATTTCTAAAACGAACAAAAAAATTGTTGGTCCTCGATGGTTTACACTTCATGCTTTATTTATTTATGTTTTCATTGTTTATGTGTGAAAGTCTGGTCCACACACACAGTGGTGTTCTCTTCGTCTGTGAAACTTGTAGAATGAGAGAACAGAATAACAAGGATGCAGTAATTCAAGCCTTATTCTTAAAAATTTTCAGAGGGGGCATGCCCCCATACCTCTTTAGTTACGCCCCCGTCTGCAACGGTCGCGTGCAAAAAGGCAGTAAAAAAAATTGGCTCAGGTGGCACCTCTGCAGTCTAGAACTTTGCAGCATGGAAAAGGTAGGACTCGGCTTCGAAGATTATCCTCGTTGAGCATAATAGAAATATTTAAGCGCAGTTTCATTCATCTAATGCGAACTAAATTTTTAAAGATAAATTTAGGATGAAAATATCATGTTTCTAGGTTTTGCAGTTGTCTTGGAGTTCATGGCTTAAGTTTAACAACTCACTCTAATTTATACATACATAAATTATTCAAATGAAAGGTCTGTGTTTTGCATTTTGTGCTCTTTTTCCTATGTGTTAAAATATACAGCAGGTAACTGCTATTATTTTCAATTGTCAGTTAAGTCTGGTGTATCAGTATTGTTTGTGTAAATAGAGTTCTCTATATTATAATTATGTATTTGTGCCTTCAAGCAGTTTCACAAAAAAAATATTTGACTTTCAACTTGTTTACTATTTATCATGTGTATGTGTTAAAGTGGTTATGTTTCAGGGGGAATGAGACAGAATAAGTTGTCACACTAAATAGAAAATCACTTAATATATACACATATATTTGAGTGTTGTTCATAAAATAAAGGATTATGTTATTGGCATTGATAGCAAGTTGTATCTGTAAATGAATTCAGAGTTAGATGAGTCAGTAAGTTTAGGCATATTCACAACTCAAAAGTAATGTTTCTACAGCATTTATTTTTATTTGGTAGAGCCATGTCGTGGGTTACTTTGGACTTTCGATTTGTATTTCTAACGCACCACTTGTTCCATAATTAATGGAAATTTACAGAGGAAAACATGAGTACCTGGATCATGACACTTTGTTTTGTTGTGCTTTTGAAAAGTAGGAACTATGTGCTTAGTACATTTTGATTTTCAAATCCTAATGTTCAGATGTATAGATTGTCATTTATTTTTGTTCAGTGTGAGTTTTTTCTGTCTCATTCCATTGGCAAAAGCTGTCTTGAATTGTTTTGGAATCTGTAGTTTCTTGTTGTGTAAGTGATTTTTCTAACTTGAGTGATCAAACATAAATGTTGGATTTAATTAACTTTAGTGCAAAACAAAACAAACAAAAAAATTGTTGGTCCTCGATGGTTTACACTTCATGCTTTATTTATTTATGTTTTCATTGTTTATGTGTGAAAGTCTGGTCCACACACACATTGGTGTTCTCTTTGTCTGTGAAACTTGTAGAATGAGCGAATGAAGTATTACATGTACTGTAGTTCTGTGCCATGCCCAGATCCACTTGGACCACAAAAGGCAGTGTAGCTGTGCATAGAAATCAACAAGTGTACTGTAGAAACCACATTAACCCAGGACTGTTAATATTAAGTTAATAATATTAAAGTAAGGCACACCGAGAGCTCAAGTTTTGAGAATCATAACATGCATGAAAATCAGATTTTGCTCAGTATCTCAAGATTTAACTTTTTGTGTCTGAGACATGATATAGAACTAAGCCCTTCACGTATTTAATGCAGTAGTCATTAGTTCATCTCTGTATACCAAAGTTTCTGTTGTGCCATGGAGATGAAGCTAAATAGATCAAAATTCACCTATTGACAGCCATTGCTAGTGAAGTATGAGTTACCCAATAAAACACTTTTTTCGCTCTTGTAAAATTAGATCCTTTGCACTTGTGCATTTCCATGAAAAAGCCAGAGATATACCTGAGGATGAGGTTTTTACAGATTCCATACTGTAGATTCAAATCTGCAAAACCATCAAGGTTCTTGACATGGAGAATTTCATAGAAAAAGATTTGGCAACTATCTACATATGGCCAATGAAGTTAATATTTTATTATTTTTTTTTTCCTGGTTTGTTAAAAGTCACAGTAAGAGAGAGCATGGGGTGGGGGTTAAAATGTTTTATCACGATCATTTATTCTTTATATTTGTTTGTAATAACGAAACTTATCTTCGCAGTTAGAAATGGACAGATTTTTATGATTGTAAGGCAGGTGTTTTTTTGTTTTATGGTTGTTGTTTTTTGTAATTTGTATTTCACAGTTAGCATTCTGTTTGGCCAGTGACACTGTGCAAAAAAGAAAGTCCAAACTTTAAAATCTCAGTCAGAGAATCAGAAAATCATCAATATGCAAGACTGCAATACAGGAAAACTGAGCTGTCATACAATTTGACTGAGAGAAAAATTATCATTTAAGGTACTGTAGGAACCTTTTTAAGTGACAAATTTATATGGCGGAACTGCATGTCATCACTGCTCTATGATAATGGCATATGTCAGACTTATGCCAAAAGGCAGCTGACAGTTCATTGCATTCCTGAGCAGGAGGGCTATGAAGTAATAGAAATAGAAATTCGCCAATAGGGAAATATAATAATCTAATGGAAGCATAACGGTATAAGTCACCAAATGACAGGAAAGAAACGGAAGTTTTCTTGACATCCCAAAGTGTCAAAAATGACGTACGCCATTAACAAAGAGCAGTGACAATGTTTAGGCTGAGTATGTTACCAGTAAAATTGACTCATGAAATTCCCAGACGCAAACTTGAGTGATCATGGTATTGTCCATACATAAGGTCATATTCATGGTATTGTCCATACATAAGGTCATATTCATGGTCTTAGAAAAGTAATTAAATTATTTTAGAATTAGTAATTAGTGCTCACAGCGAGTCTGAATAATTATACTGTACTTTCTTTACTTGACATTGAGAACAATTGTTATACACATTCTGAATAAAGTCTTTGTCTTTCCAAATGCCATCCATGCTATGTGTAATTTGTTAAGTGTAATGTGAGTACATTCTATATATATATATATATATATACCCATTATGTGAATTTACATGTATAATTAAACTGTAAAAGTTAAAGTGACATGATGATGATGATAATGATGTTATAGCTGGTTTTTGATGTTGTTGACAGTGGCCACTTTTCCTGGTCACTTTTCCCCATGTCACATAACCACCTAATGAGCTGTATTCTGATGTATGGTGGAAACAGAAAGCTATTGTTATCTGACGTGCTTACATTATTGACTCGGGTATGTTATGAGTTTGGAATGTTGATGTTTGTTGATATTATTATTATAATGACAAATTTTGCTGTATGTTGATTTATGGACTCTTAAGATGTTTATAATGATGGCATGTTGATGTGTGATGTTGATGGTATTGAATTTTGATGGAATGTTGATGTTGTACTTTGTGATCTTATTTGGAATAAACAAAAAAATTCTCATATATGATTGCTATTGTGGATTATTGATTTTTTTTTTTTTTTTTTGTGCACGCATGAATAGCCCAACATTATTCAGAGGAAGTACTGAAATATGTGGCTGCAAGTGGTGGCTATGAATAGATCATTATAAAAAAAAAAAAATTTAAAAATTGGGTGACTGTGGAGCTGTCAGTTGTATTTGACTACAACAAAAAGTGGCTGTGTGGAGCTGTCAGATAGAATATCCATGTGACTGCAAGGAAGATGGTTGTGTGGAGCTGTCAGTTAAATTTGTCTACGAAAAAGGTGGCTGTATGGAGGTGACATTTAAATTATGACCACAAAAGGGTAGCTGTGTGTGGTGCTGTCAGTTAAATTTGACCACAAGAAAAAGATGGCTGTATGGAGCTGTCAGTTAAATTATGACCACAAAGGGTAGCTGTGTGGAGCTATCAGTTAAATTTGACTACAAAAAAAAAGTGACTGTGTGGAGCTGTCAGTTAAATTTGACTACCAAACAAAAAAAGTGACTGTGTGGAGCTGTCAGTTACAAAAATAAAGTGACAGTGTGGAGCTGTCACTGTCAGTTAAATTTGACTACAAAAAAAAAGGTGACTATGTGGAGCTGTCACTTAAATTTGACTACAAAAGAGTGGCTGTGCGAAGCTGTAAGTTGAATTTGACTACAAAAAAGATGGTTGTATGGAGCTGTCCTTTAAATTTGACTACAAGAAAAAGTGTCTTTGGCGCTGTCAGATAGAATGTGACTACAAGAAAGATGGTTGTGTGGAGCTGTCACTTAAATTTGACTACAAAAAAAAAAAAAAAAAGGCTGTATGGAGCTGTCATTTAAATCTGACTACCAAAAGGGTGGCTGTGTGCAGCTGTCAGTAAATGTGACCACACAAAGACACACACAGACAAACACGGACGCACGCGCACACACATTCACAGACCCACATCATTGCTGTGTGCAGCTGTCAGTTAAATGTAACCATAAAAAAATGTTCTGCAAAGCCTCGCACTGGCATTAGGAACAGGAAAAATAAAACCCAGAAGAATTCCAGAGAAGATAGTGTTGTATTGACTGACTGATAAGGCCGCTGTTTTGTGAAAAACTGTTGATGCGGCCCTTGGGAGATCCTTTCTGTCAGGTCCTAGTGAAGGATTCAATTTTTTAACTTTTGATAAAGGATCAACCATGGTATAGTTGTACATAAAAACCATTGGGAGTACTCAGCGGCGGATTTATCAAGGCTAGATAGGTTGAAGCCTACTACTACTGCTACTGATCCCATAATCCACCAGGATTGAAGTCTAGGGCCTTCTAATCTAGGAAGGAGGGGGCTGGCCACCTCAGGCCAACCTTCACTATACATATATTAAAATTTTTGTGATACGCTTTGCCTTTTCTTACTTATGATGTTACTATGCACAGTAGTTTCTGAACAAATCTTTTGTAATTTTCTTAGCTTTTGTCTTCTCGAGAAGGAATTGCGAAGTGTTGAATTTTAACCACCTCGATCGTCATTGGCGTTTCTCAAATTATTTAAAACACTTCCATCTTCCTCTAGGCGTGAAGATGGGGGACTGGGAGGGGCCTCACAAGTAGAATAGCCTAGGGCCTTTTTATCTAAATCCGGCCCTGTATACTGGATGTATTGCCTTCTGTGAAAAAGACACTAACCCAGGACTGTTATTATTCACGAGAGACACCTTGAAAGAGCAAACGTTTTCAGAGACAAACACATTCATGTGCACTTTCTCTTTCCTGCCAAGCTCAACTGCGACTCCACACAGTTTTTCTGTCGTTTTTTTATTTATTATAAACAAAACCAGAATGAGGGTGTCAAACAGCCTGGACAGTTGACAAAAATACCACTGATGTTGTCAATTTTTTTTTGTTCACATTAATATACTAATTACTATACTCTCAGCGGGTCTGGCAGGATTTTTCCTGTCGTCTTCAGAGTAGAGGCATTTCGCATTGACCACCCACTTGATTGTTTCAGTTTATACATGGCCTATACTCGACTTTTATAGAGCACTACAACTTTTTAGTTGAAAAAGTAAATAGAACCACACTTTTTAATTAAATCCGCAACTGCAAAGTGTAGGTATGCCCGCCCCTCCCCCTCTCCGAACACACTCCACCACCACCACCACCCTCCTCCCTGTTTGCTTTCATAAGCTGGGGTCAAATACCTCTATGCCCCCCACCCCCCTGCATTAACGACTGATGCTTTAAACATGTCATGATTTTCATGCCGCCAATTCCTTCGTAATGCCGCAGTAGGGAGTGCTTCACCCGTGAAAATAATATCTGTCGGGAGCATACTGATTTGGGAATAAGACAATAAGTGTTGAAACTGACACTCGGGGCAGATATGACGTGAGCTGGTGACATTGACTGCCAAGCACGGATGTGTCATGGCTAGACACGTCACTGTGACGGCATGGCAAGAAAATGCCAACGGCATTTTAACAGCTTTGGCCATAATACTCAGGTGTCAACTTTGACACTAGTCAAACTCAACCAAAAATGGCCATTTTTCTATCGCAAAACTTATTAACTGTCAGCTTTTGTTTTTGATTTATTTTCACATATACACAAACTCACGCACTCATATTTTTTTATCTTTTTTTTTTTTAAATTTGGTCTCAAAAATTTTCCGCAGCAAGACACGCTAGCTAGATATGTGCCACATTATTTCATTAACGTTCCTTACCGTGTCACGTCTTGTATTGCCTGTTACTGAGTTTATTGACTTGTGTTATGTTAATGTAATGATGCGTGTACATGTATTATGTTTTACTATGTGCCCTTACATGCTCTGTGAAAGAGAATTTCCCGCGTGGGATATTAAAGTAATTTTTATCTCATCTTATCTATCTTATTATCTGGAAGATGCAGTTTCTGTAGGTAGCCTTAGGGAAATCCGACAAGTAGAACTGAGGCCAAGTTCTCTAGTAGGAATGACATCGTGTTGCCGTTAGTTTGTTGTAGGAAATCCCCCTGTCACAAATCCCAGACTGGGAGATGTAATAGTTTATGACAGGACGACAATCACGAACAAACAAGTTTAACACTTAACAAAACAACCCATCAGACTCACACATTTATTAACATAATTATACATATAATAGCGCAATTACATACATTATATTATTGAAATGACTGCCGTACAACGGCCTTATTCTCACACACACTCTCCCTCGGATCCACAATCCGGTAGTTACTCCTAAAGGCACTTCGGCCTCAGCCTCTCCCCTCAGGGTCTTAATAGCACATTAATAATTTACTGGCACCGCAGTCTCTCAATATCACCTTCCTATTGTCATACACCTTAGCACTCCCCTAGCACCTCAGCAGGGCAATAACACATTATTATTTCCATAGCCATCAACATGGCAACAACATAGTATCAGTTCACTAGCCTATCAACATGGCAACAATATAGTATCTCATTCACTCTCATATCTACGTCCCTGTCCGTGGCCTGACTGCCACGACTTTATGTGCCTCTACTGTCCTGCACTGACAGCCTCACTTCTGGCCTATGTGTGGCCTCCGGCCCTATGCTGGCCTATCCCCTGTGCTCATCGAGGTGGCTCTGCGGCCCGTCCCCGACACCTACAAGAATAACATTACATTGGTATAATACCCTACCATTTCTATTCACTCCGCCTCTCCTTACAACCCATGAAGCGTACACACACTAGTTCACCTTTCACTCACCACACATCTTACGGTAACACACTTCCATCGGAGTACACACTACTCACTCGCGCTACAAATCCATGAACTCACTTTCATCTATCGCTCGTGGCGCACATTGCTATATCCAATATCAAGGACTTCCACATTCCTCACATATACTTATTCACATCATGGTAATAGACGAATATAATATAATACATCAATCATAATAATCAATCAACGTTCTACATACCAGTCATAACTGGAAAGACTCTCACTAGTCTTCTCGACTGCTTCCCTTTATGTCCGCCCAATGGGCTCTTATTCACAGGTCCGATCCGTAGGACCTTCTAACTTGCAGTGATAGTAATCCAGCGCTTTCGCCTCATTCAGACTTCCACACCACTCATACACGCACGCTTTTCCCACTTGTCTGCATGAGTTATTTTTACTCTTCCCCTTTCACGTCTTTTCCTATCCGTCTGTCGTGAGCTCTTCTTATTCTACACCCGCTCTGTAGCAATCCCCTTAATTGCACTCACTCCACTCGTGACACCCCCCCTACGCTAATAATATCAAACATGTCGAATTCCCATAGAAATCTACGTGGCAGTGATGTAGGGATGCTGGCTGGGTACGGAAAATCTCTCGGTAGAACGGGAAATTAGAGCTTGTGTATGTGAATCCAAATTGGCAAATCGCAAGTGAGAATGCCGCACACACATGAAAGGTGTGAATAATACATGTAGGATTTTAACTGGAATAAATTATGCACGTTCATGAATAACATTTTAGTTTTCGCAAAAGGTAGTGAGAGGAACATTATTTAAACCACTATTTAGCTTTTCTCTGTCGGCCTAATTTAATCAAAGATACTACTTGTAGATATAATAAGGTGCGACAGTTAGCCCGTTTAGTGTACACATTACTCACCGCCACCTAGCGGCGAAAGCGCAGAATCATGAATAGTACCGCATTTTACAGCGCCAATTTAGAATTGAATACTTCAGCTATGTCTGTGTAGGTCTTGACTGAAATCACCTACTTAAGTAATTATAACTTAAATCACTGTCGGAAAACTTTACTTTATTTTGGTCGCAGGAGCACTGTAACATTCATCATTAACTTATCATCATATCAAGCATTCTTTTCATGCTGTGCTCCAAAGGCCCCGCCCGCGATCAGCGCGCAACTTGTGTGCACGATTTTTTTTAGGGAGCGCAAAGAATTGGTCCCTTCTAGCTAGTGTCTCATCTTATCTAGTACCGGTATCGGTTCTTAGATTTCATTTAAAAACGACCGAACTAGGAATTTCGTCTGGTGCCTAGTAAAAGAGTCGTACATTTCTGTGCAGAAAAAGTTTTAATTTTACAGACCAGACAACCCTGTGGCCGGCTGGGTCACCCAAAATACATATGACGTCCTGCGCACTGACAGGCTGACAGATTCGAATGTTGTTACAAATACGTACGTCCCCCAAGTTTGTTTGTATTTTTGGGAGGGCAAGGGGTACGTATTTTAAAGCTTTTTGTGACTCCAGAGCTAGAGTGCTCCTCCCAAAATGCTCCTAACATTATAGCAACAACAGCCTTTATTAATAAATTATTATTCTTTCAGATTTTCTTCTTGTTTCCTTCCCCCCCTTTTTTTTTTGGTTGAAAGGCTAAGGGGGCGGAGTTGGGGATTCGATAAGATTTAGGGTTGAGGGTAAAGAAGGGGTTGGGGATAGTACGTACAATTGAATACGTATGCGCCCCCAGCGCAAAACGCTTAGGGTGCATATTATAAAAACAGCTGAGATATTCTGAAGAAGGGGAGGGGAGAGGTGTCAAAGAGAGAAAGAGAAACCACAAATAAGTTAGAAAATGAAGAAAACATGACGGAGGAAAGGAGAACGGGGTAGATAATGAATTTTAAAACGTAAATGTGGGGCAAATTAAAAAAAAAACAAAGCAAAACCTGAGACAGAAATGTGCAATGAGACAATAAGGGCACGCATGTAAAAACTGCCAGTATAGAGGGCAGACCTGGGCAAAGGTGGTTCTAGCTGCCGGCTGGGCGAAGAGACAGCCAATCCGCTTACGTATAATGTATGATGACGTTTTCGGTGTGAGTGAGCTGAAGGTTATATTAAATTAATACATGTACCGCAAATGACGTAATAGGATTAGGTCTAGTGGTGGCTTTCTGCCTGGACTGGATATGAGACGTGGGCACGTGGAGGTAGGTCAGAGAAATCACCTGGGGGGGGGGGGGAGGAGGGGGTGAATTTGGGATTTGAGTTTGCGTTTAACGGCGCGTCTGCATGATAACGGCCAATGTGCGCCTTTCAGATATTTTTTTTCTGGGTGGGGGGAGGGAAGGAAGCGAGAGAAAGGGGTGTGTGTCTTACTGCAGCTTAATTTTCAGAATGTGATCAAATAAAAGTTTTATAAAATAAAAAATCTAACGGGAAAAGATGCGTATAAAATATGTTTATCTCGGTAGAGTTTTGACAGAATAAGTGTCGGATGTACACTTTTGAGACACTGAAGTATGAACTGCTATGGAGCCCCTTCGCAACCAGCAACAATAGGGCAACATCCAAAATTCACTCATTAAAAAAAAAAGGTTTCTTCAGGGCCTTTCTGGGATTTAGGGGCATCGAAGCTTAAAGTGCATGTGAACCTTGGAATGCCGTCAACGATTTCAGGCCATTTTCAATCATGAAGATGCCCCTTCATTCACCCTAAAGCATTCAAAGCATTTACCATCCGTTTTGCATAGTAGATCTGCCTGTGGACAAAAGCATGAATTTCATAATTATATAAATTTTTTTAAAAATTAACTTGTGGATTCTTGTCTTCTTGAGGATTGTCATTATGGGCTGATGGCCCACATTTCAGGGTGAAGACGCTTAATTGGGGTAAATATGAGAGAGAAAAAAAGTTCGGGGAGAGGCCGGTTAATGAGGATGATCGGAGGAGAGGCAGAGACAGACAGAGAGAGAGAGAGAGAGAGAGAGAGAGAGAGAGAGGGAGAGGAGAATGTGAGAGAAAATGAGAAAGAGGATGAGACAGAAGGAGAGAGAGAAAGAGACACGGGGAAGGTGTGGGAAGAGAAAGAGATAGAGAGAATGAAACAGAGATAAGGAGAGAGAGAAAGTGGGAAGAGGTGGGAAGAGAAAGAGAGCGAGAATGTGAGTGGCCAGGAATAAGTTGGAGACAGACAGACAGAAACTAGGAGAGAGAAGACTGAGATAGAAAAAGAGAGAAAGTGGGAGAGAGAGAGACAGACAGAGAGAGAGAGAGAGAGAGAGAGAGAGAGAGAGAGAGAGAGAGAGAATAGGAGGAGGAAAAAGAAGGGGAGAAATAAACCAAATAATCATGCCATCGATATGAGCCACACCATTCACACCCTGTGTGAAATTACAGAACCCATAGATCTTAACTGCCAGATCGAGCACATGTTGCTGCACGTGAGATCCCTTGATGTGTGAACGCACGAGTGTGCACGTGTGTATGTGCGTGTGTGTGTGGGGCACAACAACAACGACGCCACGGTGGGGACTTCTATGTCCATGGTCTCTGATGGGGGTTCTAGTGTGGCAGAATCGAAGCGCGAATCAACAATTAGTGTTGATACGAATTGACGCATGCTAAACTGTATAGGAGTAATTTCAGTAATTACTTTTATCTAGGTCAGTGCTTCTCAACGTGAGCGATATCGATCCCCGGGAGGGGGGGGGCGATTTTATTTCGGGGGGGGGGGGGAGGCAAAACGACGAAAAAGTCGACGAGGTGTGGGGTGAAAACGATCAAAGGGGGCGATAATGGGGTGAAAATTGAATGGAAGATGATTTGGGGGCAAATACAGAGCAGCCACTGGTGTCACGAGCAGAGTTAGGGTCTTGGGGATGTTATGACTGCACGAGAGGCAGCTAACTCACACTCGGACACAACCACACAAGAAAAGTATTAAACAACTAGAGCGTATATCTATGTCAGGCCGGTCAGGCCATCTTATTATTTAAATATTAATAAACAAAACAAAAGACAATAGAGGTATATTCAAAGCAATAAATTCTAATTACTAACTTAGTCTATGATATTCATGTAACTATGGTTCCTTATTGGATGTACTGCAAACAATAGCAAATGGGTATATTATACGAAACTAGATATCAATCTAAAGTGACAGTTAAGTCGCCACTGGCCAGTCGCCAGGCAAACTCTCCCTAAATCATATGGGCTTGAATGTTAGGAGAGCCCAGTACGTTCAAAGCCTACAGAAGCACACTTCGGCTTGTAGGTAATTAAGCAGTTGCAAAAGACTATATATATATATGCACAATCACTATTCAATTCATCAACAATGTGCTATATTACTTCAATCATACTATGGAGATAGATCTATAATACGGGCCACTCGTTCGTCGAGTGCCAGCTGGGGTTTCCTTAGACTTCCTATGAGGCTGTGGTTCTCTCTCTATCTCTGAACTTCTATTATGCTTAGACAAATAAGATATATTATGTTACCGTTGGTCACGCCTACTGGTAGGCGCGAACATCAAAAGAGCGCAGCGTGGGCTTTTAAAGGTCAGCCCACTCAGACCTTTCTTTCTAGAGCTCAGTCAGTCCGTTAGCAAGGACTTCTAGTCTTCAGACCACACAGTTCAGGTACTGGCCAACCGGAGATACTTCACGACACGATGCTTCTGCTCGTCTGTATTCAATGAATCTGAACGTTACACGATGTTTTATACTATCCAACTACCCAGCAGTGCTAGTCCGCTGGCCCAATTAGTTCAGCAATCTCATTGGCCGAAACCTCCCACCATTTTAATTGTAGTAATACGTCTGCACTATTCTACCAGCCAGTTAACGTGCAAAAACTTGTCTAGTCATACTTAACAATGTCAACTATCCCCACCTTGTTTCAGCCCTACTCCATTACTTATTAATCACGAACATTAAAACCGACAAGCGTGAATCTAACAGTTTAACTTTACATTTATTTACTCACCCACTATAATTCGCGAGGACCGTTCAAGGCCACCAGCCAATTTCTCATGGCCCTGGTAAAAAACCCACTCACGCTCTGCGTGAGATCTAACAACATCCGAATCATGCCAACTGGCTTGATCAACGGCACGCGCTGATGGGTCCTATAAACAGAAAAGGCCTAGTTGTTTTTTTTTCTTGGTGTATTTGATCAACGATGCTGTCTGTTTTATTAATGAATAATCAACATGCCTACTGTCATTGACCTTAAAGAAACATCCTAATTTGTATGTAAACTGTTTGCTTGTAGCATTCATATGTGGGGTTTGAGAAGGGATTTGAGAAGGAGAAAGGGGGGGGGGGGGGTTAACTCCGAAAAAGGAGAGGGGGGAGGCCGGGAGCGATGAAAGAAAAGTTGGAGCCTACGGGGGCGATTGCCTAAAAAAAGGTTGAGAACCACTGATGTAGGTCACGTACACACAATGGCGTAGTGCACAAAATAGGAAGCTATACAGCAAAGGCCACTGGATGGAAAAAATTGAGTTGAACAATTTAAAAATGGATATAGAAAGACAGAGTGTTATATAATAGTGGCGTAACAGTCTCTGTTTGTTTGTCTGTTTGTCTGTCTGTCTGCCCGTTCATTCGTCTGTCTGTCCGTCTGTCAGTCTGTCTCTCTGTCCGTCAGTCATCTGTCTGTCTTAAAAAGTATTTGTTTTAAGTAATGTACATAAAATGGCATAGTGTACAAATAAAAGCATATATGTTTGTTTAGTAAAAGCCAGTGGATGTACATTGAAAACTATTATAATTCAAAAATCGGAAGACAATGGGTAACAGTAGCCTAATGGGAGTATTTCGGAATTAACATAAGTAAAATGGAACACAATGATTCCATGCTGGGGTTCATTGCAATTGGTAAAAAAAAATGTATTTATGACGAAAGTATGTATTTATAGAGAGATTCCACTTCGCTAAATCGCGAAACTAGGTCGCTTGCAATAAACAAGAATTGAAAGAGACCGCCCTCACCGAAGATTGTGTGCATAGATCTATTATGTTTACTCTGGTTTGTTTATATTTTTTGGGCTGATTGAAACTATTTAGAGCCGCTTGCAAGCTCTTTCGCACCGTGGAAATGTACAGACGGATATTGTTTATCTCAGTGACCTACTTTCTGCTCCACGCCAACGGTGGTTTCGCAGCGCCTCCCGTATCTCGCAGGGTAAATCGACCAGTTGTGGAACCTCTCTATACATATATACTCTCTGGAAAGACTAAGGGTACAAACATAGAGGCCACCGAATTCTGTCACCGAGCCACTAGGCGCTTTAGGTGAGAAGAATTGCACTATATAAACGGACCAAATCTAGGTGGGTTCTATGTGCAGTTGTTGAAATTATATAGTGCAATTCTTCTCACCTAAAGCGCCTAGTGGCTCGGTGACAGAATTCGGTGGCCTTTCTGTGGGTACCCTAAGCCTAAGGTCGCCCCAACCGATGTTGATCGGCCCTCTACTTGGATGGCGAGGTCACAACATTGCCTTTAGTGACAGGTCTCGTGCCAGTCAACATCACTGGGTCAATCAGACGTACATTTCCGTAGGATTGGTAAGATGACCGTAGGATTGGTAGTATTACCGTAGAACCAGTTCTTTACATCAAACCAACGTCAGCACGATGTTATAAATACTAGAATTACGTGTAGGAACGATGTCATTCCTATGTGCGATCTTGTCGTCAGTCCTAAGGGTCAGATTTTTGTAGGGTTGCTGGCTGAGACTGAAACTGAATGTTGTGACGTCATCTTCCAACATGTCGGTCGATCAAACTCGGCCAGTGTGCGCCTCGGCTACCTATGCTCTGGTCCTATCGTGAAGCCACACAAGTGCCAAGTTCCTGATTTTACAGGAGAGGGAAAAATAGGTGTTGATAGGGGACATACAGACAGACAGACAGGCAGGCAGATAGGCTGAAAAAAGACAGACAGGGAAGCAGGCAGGTCGGCAGACAGACAGACAAACAGACAGACAGATAGACAGAAGGAGGAATGGGGGATGGAGAAAGAAACGAAAGGGGAGTTCAACATCAAAACAAGTACCAGGGAAAAAAAAAATAGGCGAGGAATGACAAATGACTATGGCAAGGAGAAAAAGACAAGACAATGTATCGTCATTAAGTCAATAATGAACAGCCTTTGCCAGCCAGTGTTCTTAAAAAGGTTTTATGCAACTGGCGGGTTTGACAGCAAAACGGAACACCAGGGCAGGTTACTGTATGTAGAGTTCTGGACCAGAATAAACCAAAGCCACAGTAGTGGTTCTCAGCCTTCTTAGTATGATAGGGAAAGAACAAATTTGAATTGTGAAACAGCTTGCTACGTGCCACAACCTACGTACTTGTGACAACATTCAGAAAATATACATGTACCTAGTTCAGGAAAGTAAAAGACACAAAATTTTTCGGTTTTTAAGTTCATTTACGAAGTTCATTTACTCTATATCATGCCAAAGCATCGGTTTGACTTTGAAGACTTCAGCTCTTTCAAGATACTCTCGTAACAAGAGGCTTTTCTTGATGTGCTATGCACAGAAGACAGTCAGTTCGTTTTCGTTATTCCCCATTTGGTCACGATCATTATTT
Organism: Onchidella celtica; assembly: GCA_963931925.1. Lineage (NCBI taxonomy): Eukaryota > Metazoa > Mollusca > Gastropoda > Systellommatophora > Onchidiidae > Onchidella > Onchidella celtica. Next base: position 25,354,984 of record OZ007577.1, read on the forward strand.
TCATAATTGCTTAAGTTTTTTTTTTTTTTTTGTGTTTTGAGATGAAATGCCCCCCTGAATAAGACAGACGCTTTGCAGCATTCAACAGCTACGTCGTTTTGTTTCGCTGACTCATGAGTTTTTAGCGCCAATGTACTGAAACATGTCGTCGCTGCAGGATTCTAAACGGCTAACTCTGAAAATGCAGTGTGCTGGTTTTTTTTTCTCCAGAATTAAGAGTGACATCACATGACACATCCTATAAATAAAATAAGCCCTGGATATGTAATCGGAAATATTTTTAGTATCAGTACCAATTCCCAGCTCCAAAATGTGTATAATAGCCTTGCTTTTCAGTTTTTTCACTCTCCAGTACAATTTACAAATTATTATTATTATTATTATTATTATTATATTATTATTGTTATTTTATATAGCGCATATCCATTTTTAAAATGCTCTATGCGCTTTACAGAAGAAACCTGTCAACCACAGAGCAGAATGGAGCGCCGGCGAAGTGCTTAACACACTACACTGCTTCTTTCTCTCTCCCTGTCTCGCTCACTCTCTCTCTCTATCTCAGAGCGAATTGTGATGCAGCCAGTTAGGCGCAGTACACAACCCACAACAGTTCACAACTCACAATACAAATAATATTTGAATATTTATTAATAATAATATATATCAATAATGAATAATAAATTGAGTTGTTGCTGGTGGGGGGATGATATGGATAAATTTTAATCTATTAATTTCAATTTTGCCCGGGCAGCGGCCTGTTCGGCCTGCTCTTTACGATTTCCAACTGCCAAGGTATCTTTAACGTGCGCAGCGTGCACACGGGCCCTCCGAATTTTTTCGTCCTTATCCGAGAAGACTAGGTTCTCGATCCTACCCCCCAATAGGATCAGGGACTTGAAAATATGAGAAAAATCCCAATTTCCAACATGCCTGCACTGCCCGGGTTTAGAACCCGGGACCCTTGGCATGAGAGGCGAGTTAGCCGTTTAGAATCCTGCAGCGACGATGCCCAATTTTTTTTAGAAAATGGAGAAAGAACAAAGAAGAACAGAGGTGGAGAATTGTACTAGAACTGCTCTAGTCTAACAAAGTAATCTCACTGTTTGCTGGGACGTTTTGTGTGGTGGATGTAGGCAATTAGTGTGAGGGTGAGAAAGGAAATATTTTAGTGTGTTCACGTTGTTCACTTGTTCAAATTACGGGCGTTTTTGTTACTATCTATCTATCTATCTGTCTGTCTGTCTGTCTGTCTATCTTTCTGTCTGTCTATCTATCTCTATCTACCTATCTGTCTGTCTGTCTGCCTGTCTGTCTTCCTACCTACCTACCTACCTACCTACCTACCTATCTATCTATCTATCTATCTATCTATCTATCTATCTATCTATCTATCTATCTATCTATCTATCTATCTGCCAGTCTATCTTTGTGTCTGTCTGTCTGTCTGTCTATTCGGCCAGCCAGCCAGCCACCCACGCCCCCACCTTTTCACCCGTCAATCTATCCATCCATCCGTCCATCCATCCATTCACCCATCCATCCATCCATCCATCTGTCGGTCCATCTGTTTGTCTGTCTGTTTGTCTGGTGTCTGTCTGTGTCTGCCTGCTAGTCACCCAGCCATCCACCCACCCAACAAGCCGCCCATCCATCTGTCCGTCCGTCCATCTGTCAGTCTGATGTCTGTGTCTGTCTTTCAGTCTGTCTGGAAAAGGGGGATGGACAGACAACAACAATATGGAGGGCGAGTTAGAAAGACAGAGAGAAGAACAGAGAAATATAAAAAATAAACGGTCAGAACTGAGATCGTAAGTGATTGTGACACAGATTTCTCCGGCCTCACGTGCAACCCCACGTGCTCGCACAAATTTATCCACTTGCTGTAACAGATCTTTCTGACCACATTCACACCTCCCCTCGCCTGCCTTTCCCCTCCCGAGTCCATAATGTTTCCTAATCTGCTTAACCACTACGCAGCCCCCTCGGGCGACCCTTCCCTCCACCTCTCCAAATTTTCAGATAGGATTTTTTTAATGACATAATTAGATTTGTCTTCAAGTGTTGTGAGTGTGTGTATGTGTGTGTGTGTGAAGTGGCGTATGTGTATGTGTGCACGTATATCCACTCGGTGTGAGTGTTCATGTATGTGTAGATGAACTACAATAATTACGTCCAGTTTAGACGAACTCACTGCTGTGACCACACAAAGAAAAGATA
>OZ007577.1:25362200-25417200 GCA_963931925.1 Onchidella celtica
GTATTCAGCAATGAGTGTAGCAAGGAATCAACTTCAGACCAAAAGAAATTTGTATGCAAAATTTGAGCTCGATTGGTGCACAGATAGCCGAGCTACGGCTTTTACAAAAAAAGCGAGTTTTTTTTTTATAATAGATGTACAGAACTCAAAATGTCATGTTGCCGGCTTATTGTGGGTTTTATCATGCACACTCACATATTTCACACTAACCCAATGGAACTCATGTTTTTTTTCGTTCCACTGTATTTTGAGTTTGCTTCTTTGGGCTTTTTAAAGAAAAAGTAATGCTTAGGCCGAATAATTAAGAGAACATTTCTACACCACTAAACTGTGCTAACCACGAAAACGTGTTCAGCACATAATGAACTTTGGTGCGTGACGTGTTGTTCCGTGTGTTTTCACTGATGTTTTCTCTTTCAAGGTGAACACGGCATTGAATGTTTCGCACAGTTTACTAATGCAGAATTTGTACATTTTAAAAAATTATTATTATTTTATAATTAGATCTAAATGTTATATTTTTACAAAGCGCAAAGAGACAAACTCAAACCCAGGCTATAGACAAAAGGATAAAAAAAAAATCACTTTCCATTAAGTTCAATGTGAAAAAAATTATGAGCTCATGCAACGTTTCACATAAAGTGAATAATTTTCGAGAAAATGGCTCATTCTAAAAAAGACTCACTTTGGCCATGTATTTTACAGTAGGATTCCTTGCCATATTACTTCGTGCATGATGCCTGTTGTAAAGTTAAGACACGTTCAGGTAATAATATGTAGATATTGTATCATGCATAGTGTGCTCTTAAACGCTATATGAAACTGAATTTAGCTCACGGGATAATAAAGTGATCATTACATTATGCCTTAGCTTATCACTTATTAGTCCACGAACTGCCTGTATTCAGGATTTAAACATCACACATCTCATACAGGTCACCCTTACATTTTCATTGAGAATCCGCACTCCAGAGCGGTCTTCATCGATTTCCAGTGGTACATAGTAGTTGTACTGGTAGGTTTTGGTTCTAATAATACCATGGACATCATTTTCAGCCACACATTCATACTGCACCGTTCCGGTTTTGATTGGGGGAGGCGGAAGAGTTCCTCCAATCAGCTTCATATTATTATATAGAAGGGCAGAACCAAAACCAGAATCACTGAGAAGAAATGATAAAAGGAAAAATTAACTTGTGAGAGAACAGTTGCAATTTGCGGGAAATAGAAACACAAAATCTGAAGAAAGAGAACATTAAGTATTTTATACATTTTATTTGATATTAATTTTGTGACCCATTTTCTTACACCGTAATTAAGACGAAAGGATACTTCCCACCCCCACCCCCTACAAAACAACAAACAAAAAACAAAACCAAAAAAATAAACCACAGCACTTTTTTTATCGGCTAAGTGTGTGGCCACATGTCTAGCGATGGGCCAAGCGGTGAGCTACACTGTAGCGAACTGACGGGAATAAATGCATTAAGCCTAAACTAGGTGTCCACACCACAAGCGATTACCGCTAGCTAGGTGCTAGCTATGAGCGACGATAAATAACTTGCCACTTAACATCGCTCGTCGCTCAAGCTGTGTGTCATGACCTCGTGCCCTCCTAAAGAGCGTGAGGTTTTTGCGCACTTTCACTTTCTGTCTAGTGTTTTTTTCAAGCACATCATAAATAAAAGGCTTTTTTAACCGGTGAGTCTTAAATTCTACAAAATATCACATTATGCATCAGAAGGCGTAAAGGTGTGTGTGGGCACATTTTGAAAGGTCTTGATGCTCACTTTATTTTGTAATAGTTGTGTTGATTTCGATCCCCAACTGAATTGATCGCAAGAAAGTGTTGCAATATTTTGAGCAGATAAAAAAAATGATACAATAAGTATACATGTAATAGGACTGTATCTATAAAAAAAATTTTTTTTTTTTTTCAAGCAGCCAAAATGAAAGGTGGAAAATACCATTTTTCTCTTCAATATTAAGTGAGATATTAATGATTTTCAACTTAGCCTCAATGTAATCTATCATATAATAATGGAGCTTGGGCCCAACTTTGCGACCGCAAAGGCTTTTTTACTACGCAACGTAGAGAAATGAAACTTGGCACATGTATGTAAAATTTATTAAGCCTGTACGTGTCGAGCTCTTTTTTCCCCGAAACTCTTTACTTTTCCCAGAAATTCAGTTATAATTATCAGTTGTCAATTCATGATTGCGAATACGACGTGATAATGTACTTCCGTCAATTTCGTCATTTCCGCCTCTTACCGGAAATGTAAACTAGAGTTCACGATCTAGCCACGCCAAGAAAACTTTGATAGTGATACCTATTGTAGGTGTAAAAACCCGTGGTGCACACTAGATAGGCCACAATGTCTGGAAATGTGACCGCCGGAAAGTCTTTCTGGGTCCAGCTGGTGTCAGGGATGCTGTAAGGATCGAGTCCTTTTACTTTTGCAATTTTTCTTCGTACCTGGCCCGACTGACTGGGTCCAAATGGCTTACTTTAGCGTCTTCTACACTACATTCCTCCATTGTTGTGGACAGGTCTAGCCAAACAACATGGCGGACCCGGAAGTAAAGTGAAATATGCGCATTCTACCTATAGTGTTATACAGATGAGGTGAGTGCCATTCATTCATACCAAGAAAACTGTGCGTAAATATTTAGATCATTTTTTACGAACACATGAGCCATGCAAAATGCTCGGTGCGCACTACTGTGCACTGTGTACTACTGTAATACTATCCTATCTATTTATTTCTATTGATCGCCGATTTTATGTGGATGGCCCAAAGTGTCTCGACATCAATGTCTTTATGTTGATTCCTTTCGGTCTGGAGTGGTGAGCTTTGTTTTTTTACCATTCGAAGAATGGGGCTGTTACTAGTATATATAATTGGGTAAAATTGGACGGTTGTGCTCTATAGCTGAAAAAACCTGAACGTAGAGCGATGAAAAAATTACTGAAAGTAGTTCAAAGACTGAGTAAGGTTTGTATCAATTCATTTTAAGGATGCAACAATCTTAAAAATTTAGAAAAATAGAAAACAAAATGGGCCGTTCGAGGTTTTCCGATTCGTTATTTTTACAGCTCAGACAGGGCCGAGTGTAGTAAGATATTTTGGTAACTCGAAACTTTGGTGATCCAAGGCTCAGGAACCGCATCACACTCAGGCTTCAAACTTTGCACAACAGCATATTATCAATGCGAAATTAACATGGGCTATATTAGAAATTATGAAATGTTCAGGCTTCTACGTTTCATTTTTCATTGTTTCGGCATCCTTTAGATCTATTTCGAGTCATGGTTCGCCATTTTAAGGTTTCGTTATCACTTCCTGCGATGTGTTCACTATCAAACACACTAACCCGTGCGCCAAATTTTAATCATGCTATTGTACGGGACGCGCAGGGTGTCAACTCACAAAGGCAGAGCAGTTATACTTAATTAAAAACAAACAAACAAAAATAAAATAAACAAATAGGAACAGGCAAGATGAAGCAGGTCCATAATAACCACCCAGAACTGAAACTAATATCCAAACCGATTTATCCCGGGCATGGCCGGGGACCTCAGCTAGTTTTTGTATATTCGCTTGCGACCAGTATTTGCATTTCTTTATGAATGATAGTAGACTCCCTTCACATTACAGTGGAAGAAATTAAAACAACAACAACAAAACAAAACATCAGCGTTGAGTAATATTCATAGAAGAAATTTATATATAATTTTCTTCCCAAACCACGGTACCAGGACCAACAAAATATTTCACCAGTTGCTCTCTCATCCATGTTGCATGTTGTCCTGGTCGACCTTGGTAGCGTCTCACCCGCCTATCACCATCTTGGCTCGAGCATCATCCCGCTCTTCGTGTTCTGTTTCCATTCTGTTCAAACTTTTAATGTCAATAATTGCGGATGATAATGAACATCCGCTGGCAGGACAGGGTCACCAACCAGGAGGTGCTAGACAGAGCTGGCTCAACAAGCATTGAGTCGATGCTGCTGAAGGCCCAGATGCGCTGGACAAGCCATGTAGTACCAATGGATGACAGCCGCATACCCAGACAAGTCATGTATGGAGAGCTGAAAGAGGGTTCGCGCAAACAAAGACGCCCAAAACTGAGGTACAAGGACACCTTGAAAACCAACCTCAAGTGGAGCGGCATTCAGCCACGCCAGCTGGAAGCTGTGCCTCCAATAGATCAGGATGGAGGTCTCTCACCTCCAAGGCAACCACTGCCTTTGAGGAGGATCGGCGACAGCGTCTGGCTGCGGCAAGGGACAAACGTCACAGGGCAGCGTCCACCTCTGTCCAAAATACAAACTTTCAATGCGACACCTGCGGGCACCTGTGTGCTTCTAGCTTCGGTCTGCCGAGCCACATGGGCCGCCATCGCTGAGAGCAGAGAAACAACGTCGTCACCGGATCCCGATGGACTACACAAGCAATGCGACGGTAGCAAGGACAATCTTAACAGTTGATATGGCCGTCTTCAACACTCACCATTTTGCTGCTAGAACCCCAAAGGCATACTCGACACAACGCCTTGTTCGCGAATGACGATAAGTAAATATTTTCAGATCACGTGTTAACTTTGAATTGATGGTAGTTATTAGATAAGGTTTTAGAGGGTAAGCTTTGTCTCCGATGAGAAAATAGGGAAGCCGGATGTTTGAATTCCGTAGACCAGAGCCTGTTGGGAGCTCAGCAATGTTTGCGTCAAGCTGAGTTTGTAGCTTAGATCTTGAAAAATTCCACCAACAGCCACCACACAGAGTGCGATTTTCGTCAACGAAGAGTGCTATCGCACTTATGAACGAACGTAAATACTTTTGTTCTTATTTTTTTCTTTTAATAAACTGTTATCTTTTGTCTATTATATCTGGTTGTTGTTCAGTCAATTTATTTACTGTGTGGAGAATGAAATGAAACAAAATAAATCTACTGTAGTTAGTTTGTGAGTTATCTTAATAGCATTAAAAATAAGTAGAGTTTATTCAAGCCCAACAAGGTCCATAGGCTATCTGAATGAATCTCAGCGAGCTACAAGCGAGCTACTGAGCCAGCTATAATCGCCAAACAAAATGGCCGGTGGATCAGCCGATGAGTGTAACTTCGAGATGTGTCTAAGCAGTTAACATGCCTGCTGGTTCCATTGCAGTTGACTGTTGTGACAGGGGTGGAAAGGATGAATCCAAGCTGGTCCGATTCCCTACAATCCGTGTAAACAAGGGAAAGAAAGTGAAAGAATCGACCGAACGTCTCCCATGTGCGTATACACACGTGTCATTGTTTACAGTAGTGAACTCGCCGCCGATTGGTTCGCGACGCCTTAAGTGGATCCGGACAGACAAGATGGTGGATATGCGCATTCTACCTATAGCCAGGCTAGGAGCTAGCCTGTAGCTTGAAAATCCATAGCTAGTGGTGTGGCCACCCAAGCTCCATCGCTCACAACACGACCGTCGCCTGATCACATGATTTCACTCAAAAGTGAGGTAAGCAATTCGCAAAGGCCTAGGGTTCGGTTACTATGTACACCGAGACACAGAATATCGAGTCGGACCATTCCCTCTTTCACAATAATGTCCACAACTTGCACGCATACAAACACGGTGAGTACTATTCACAGAGCTCTATGGTAATAATCTTTTTCGTTCATTTATGAAGGGGTGTGGTGCGAATTGTTGCATTGTTGACATGGATGATATGCACGCAAGTGGACAGACGGAATTTGGCGAATTGAACGTCTCGGTATAATGTGTCTCGGATCTGCATTTCATCTATTTTTATCAACAGTCACTGGGATTTTTATATGCCTTGGCTTCTAGAGGTCAACTTATTTTCCTGGTTTTTCATGTTATTAGTATTGTCTTTCATATACTAGTGTTCTCCAGTTAGCTCGACGGTGATGCGGGCAAAATAAAACAAAAGAGTCGAGCTAACCGGGGTCCGGTCTCTCACTCTCTCCTTCTATCCGCCTTCCTCCCCCACTAATTCGAGACATACCCCACTCTTCTCTCTCTCGTGATGCCCACCTGATCAGATCGGTAATCCGTGTCCTAGAACCGTCCGGGTCAATTCTGAATACGTTAAGATCAGTGATGTTATTGCCGACAGCTAAACATTCGATGTCACATTTCTCATCCGGACTTGCACTGTTGCAGAACATTATAGAACATAACAGACCTTAGAGTATGTAATGGAATACAAGAAAGGTAAAACTCTGCGTATTCATAATGATGATGTGAACATGATGTGTATCTCAGGGTGTAGATCATGTTTGCAAAGGAATAAGACATTCTGCTTGCTATAGTGTATATATTCTTGGAACAAACAAATGAGGAGAGAGAGAGAGACAAAGAAAGAAAGAGAGAAAATGAGGTGGAGAGAGAGGGCGGGGAGTGGGGAGTGAAGGGAGAAGACGGAGAGTGAGAGATAGGCCCCTGGTTAGAGAGAGAGAGAAAGAGGGAGAGAGAGAGTGAGGGAGAGATAGGTAGAAAATACAGATAGACAGGCAGACAGAAAAACAAACACACAGACAGAACAGACAGTCAGATGATAGATACATAGATAGGTAGGTAGGTAGGTAGGTAGATAGATAGATAGATAGATAGATAGATAGATAGATAGATAGATAGATAGATAGATAGATAGATAGATAGATAGATAGATAGGTAGGTAGGTAGGCAGGTAGATAGGTAGGTAAGTAAGTAGGTAAGTAGGTAGGTAGATAGGTAGGTAGGTAGATAGGTAGGTAGACAGACAGACAGACAGATAGATAGAGAGATAGACAGATAGAGGTCATAATCATTACATTACGTTCTGTTGATTTTATGAGACATTGCAGTAGCTTATTGTCTCACTTGGTCTCTTGGAGACCAAGAGCCAGGAACAATAAAGATAAATGACACAGAACTTGAAAACGTTTAAGAGTTCAAATACCTTGGTTCCATCAAAGCAAATGACAGCACATGCACAAAGGACATTAAGACAAGAATAGCCATGGCAAAACGGAAAGCGGTGGAGCTTAACAACATTTGGAAAGATAGAGGTGACCCTTTAGATGTCAAACTGAAAATACTCAAAAGTCTGATATGGCCAGTGTTAACATATGGCAGAGAAGCATGGACGTTAAGAAAGTATGAAAGAGCAAAAATAGAAGCAGCAGAAAATAATGTGGTTATACAGATGTCTTTTGAAAATTCATTGGACTGACAGAAGAACAAATGAAGGCATTTTATCAGATCCATCAATCAAACGACAACTGCTCAATTTCATCAACAAAAGAAGGCTTAAATGTGTAGGACATGCAATGAGAAATAAGAAAACCAATCTCATGAAAACCATCCTGCAGGGAAAAATAGAATCAAAGAGAAAAAGAGGAAGACCATCAATCACATACGATAGCAACATCAAGGATGTCAGCAACTTATCAGTGCAAGAGATGAGTCAGAAATGTGAAGATCGCAGCCAATGGAACACCTTTGTGACCTCACGCGCGAAGGCAAACTTCGAAAACGGAGATACCCACAGGTGACAGGTGTTTCACATAGATGGTACTGTACCTGCAAATATTTTCTTGGATAAAGTTCATTTCCCGAAATCCGAGGAAGCCTTCGGGGAGTGGACCAGATTGTGAAGATGGACGAATGATAACATGTTTGGATATCTGTGGGAAATTTAATGAGAATGATAACATCTCTGGTAAAACTGAAAAAAAATTCGAGATCCATGGGAAAACTTTACGAGACTGATAGCATCTCTGGATGGAAAAGTTATTGAAATGGATAACATGTGTGGAAAATGTAACGGTATCTCTGGATATCTGTAAGAAAAAATGATGACACTCATTTATATATTATTGAGGTTCCATGACATGTTACATGTACTTCATATGCCATATCTGTTTCTGAGCTATGAGAAGTTCGTTTATTAATACGTAAGACTTGTGTATCATGTATACATGTGCTCCTTGAAAATGAGCTTCCCTCAAGGGATAATAAAGTGACTCATATCTAATTTTATCTTAACCATAATTAAACGTGTCTCATTGCTGCTTTCCTTTGCTTTTAAGTAACTTACTCTAGAGAGGGGCGAGCAAGGCACTTGGCAAAAACAAACAAACGAATAATTTAAACATTGGACTGTTTTTTCTCATGACATCATAGAACTTCTCTAAATTTTTTAACTTCTTTTACTCAAAAAAAGGCGGCAGCGCATTGCAAAGCAGTCTGTCTCAAATTTGATGATGTATAAGACACAAAGACACAAATCAAATGTCACAATTCATTAAAAATATGCATGGCGCACGGGAATGTTTTTTTTCCTCACCCGTATTCTAAAAAGTGGTTTTTCGGAAGGTCCCTGGCCTGTAAATGAGAAGACGACAAATCCAATTGGACTGTATTTGGCTGTGTTAAGTCGCACCGTCATCACACGGGAGTCCGATTTGTTCTTCCTGAAAACATTATATAATAAATATTATATTATACTGGTTGATTTGGAAAAAAATAAACATTAACACGTCAGTTACAGCTCTCAAAACTGGTACAAACATTTCAAATTGCTTCGTCACTGAAGACACCAATTACAAATATGTTAATTTTCCTTATAAGATTTTTTTTTTAATCGGCTTCACTTGTGTTGCACATCGGCGTCAATTCATAACAGTTAGGATTAGGATTGCCCCCCCCCCCCCCCCGTTTGGCTCGTTGGCCATAAAACCTTTCTATTCTATAGCGAAATGGCCGCTCATGAAAGTTGGCATTAACTGCGCACATTAAAAAAAAAAACCCACAAAGGCTGCGCCTATTTGGGCCTATTGGTGCAGCTAGACCCGGGGGTCTATTTTTAGGCCTATGGATATCTAAAAATGTAGGTCCAGAATTGTATTTATACTTAATTTAATCGTTACACATCGGCTGGCCCATTGACCAAGCAATAATTATGACCAATCAATGACCTACTTTCCGCATGGGCACGCTGTCCCCCCACAGAGCCTCATCGGGCCATACACCAGTCACACGAGGTTGTCGCGAGTTCAGAGCAGTGTTGTTCTATCTTCATCGTAGTTAGCAGTGAAATCACCTTATCTTAACTTATAAATAATGACTTTTTGTTATTCAGTGGCACGCTTTCGCCATCACATATGGTAAAAGTATAACAACTATGAAGTGAGACAATGAACGCGTAACGCTGGAGTAAGTCGTAACCTGCCAAGTTCGAAGACATAAAAAAAAAGGTCCTTTTTACTAAATGATTTGACCAGTTTTTGCCCTTGTCAGTGTTCGAGTCAACTTTTCTGATGTCAGCATAAAGTTAGAACAGGTCTATGGAAAAGTAAGCCTGATATGGACCCAGTACAAATGCCACAGTAAATGTAATGATGTAAAAATAGGCCCAAATAGTCACTCCATAAAAAAAAAGTCCGTTGTGAATATTTTGTAGCCTATATATAACCCAAATTTAAAGACTCTACCTCAATTTTTATGCACAAGAGCAAAGACGAAGTGCACTTTCAAACAGTTAATATGCACAACGAGAAGTAATGGATGGTACATTATTTAATGCCGATTCAGAGATCTGTGTGCAGAATTTCTGTCTCCTTAACCCCCCCCCCCCCCCCAAATAAATTTCGTCTTACATCTCTAATATCTGGTACATATCATTCTCTGGTCTGAAATAATTCACAAAGACATCTCTCTCTTCATCCACAAGTGCCACATGGACTTGCAACCCAGAGTCGTAAGAATAATCATTCTCATCTTCAAATGGTACCTGGAGCTGAAATATAATGTATTATTATAAAAATTAAGATACACCCTTCTGCCAAAGATGACAAAAATCAGTGATTATTTGAATCTAAAAAAGATAAGCCTCATCTTTTGTTCAGTCTGCGGGACAAATGGCTGGCTCAATAATTAAGCCTTCTCACGATTCGGCGTGCAAAGGTTTAATTACAGTCACAGAGAAACTCCATAATAAATGTAAAGTTTTCTTGACATTCGAAATTGTATCCGATCTGACTAATGCGCTGTGTTTTTCACTCATGAGTCCACGACGTCATCATTTTCTGCAGATTCTTGTTTCAAATTCTGGATGATGGATTCCTTTCGGTGTTTATTTCGGGGCTGACATGTGGTTCAAGTAAACAAAACAAAAAAACAACTACAAAAAAGTCGACTTTGATTATACACGTGTTGATAACATGCGTGGGCTGATGAAACCGTTGTGAAGGCAAATACAGAAGACTGACGAAAATTGTGAACAGAGCATTAGCAAACTGATCAATTCCTTAGCATTGTGATAAGCATCTTCGCTTGTCACAGCAGGAGACCGGTGTTTGATTCCCCGCTGATACACAACGTCTGTGAAGGAGAGGCGTCCAAATATAATGAGTGGGATTGAACTGTAATCTGTTATTAATATTATAAAAGTGAACTTTGGAGAATATGTTAGCCTACTCTCCATTAATACTTAGCCCACAGGCTTCAAATTTTACAGACGTCCATAACAGTAGCTACATACCCAGGTTTTCGTCACATAAAACATACGAAAACTCCTGTCCCCGAATTTATCGAAATAAGATTTTTTCGGTCATTCTATTTTAATTCACCATTTTGAGTGAACCGGAAGACTGATACCATTTTGACGCGCCGACTGAACGCGGAAGTTTAGTTCTGCACCAAGAAACGAAACGGGTAATTAAATAAAATAATTATGTGTGAAATTGTCGTTTAACAGTAAGTTCTGTTTTTAGTCATAGCATGGAATCCAAATGCCGTTTTAATGCCTAGATCTAGATATACGGTTGCGCTTAGTACATGGAACATTTGCAAGATATATCTTGCGCGGGTCGGCTAGTATATGATATTTGGACCGGGGAGTACTTCTTTACTATCATATTCGGACCGGGTGGTATTTACGTTATATTATATTTGTACCAGGGATCCATAATCAGAGGAATCCAAATATGTGCTACGCCGTAAAGATCTATGGTGGATGCAGAAGTGAACGCTAGATTTGAATAATTGTGACTTAAATAAGTTTTTAAAAAAATACTATCTGACAGACAATATCGATGAAATGGCTACAAGGCATCACTTCAAACTGAAGAGAGCCTCCACTCAAACCCGTGAAAGCAAAATTGCCCCGCTGTCCCATCTCATCGTTTCCATTATCTTTGATTTTATTGAGTGAATGCGGTAAATTAAAAAAATTAAAAAAAAGAATGATTGATAATAAATCAAAAATTAGTTGTCATAGTCGCTAGTCTTAATAATAATAATAATACGCTCGCTACGGAATACAATAGATGTACTGCCTGCATCTGTTTCTACTGCCTTATAGAACAAGGCTGAGTCAGAAAACCCCGACCGGAAATCGGGGGAGGGGGGGGGGCTATGTCAGGTTAATGGGGAGGAGTTAACCAAGCTTTCTTCTGGCAGCCCCTGTAGCTTTGCTGATTTCCAAATGTACCGACCTTTCTGGAGAAAATCAGCACTGCCCAGAGGAGGATAGTGTAAAATGGGCTCAACACTCAGCCCAGGCAAGCGGCACAAAAAATCAAGACACCTGCAAAAGCAGCATGCGACAGCAAACATCCAGCCTTGTTAAAAGTTGGCAAAGGACAGAATGTCATAGAAATCAAGCGTCCACAAAGGAGTGAAGCGTCTGGAAGGAGGAAGACGATTAGTTCTTCAGGTAATTAAAATAACAACTGAAATAAATGCCAGAATAGGAAAGGCGGCCACAGCTTTTGGCAAACTCTCAAAAAGGGTGTGGAACAATAGCAAGCTGACCATCAAAACAAAGGTACTCGTGTACCAAACTTGCGTCCTAAGCACCCTGCTGTATGGCTCAGAGACATGGACCACCTACTCCAAACATGAAAGATCCCTCAACTCCTTCCACCTGCGCTGCCTACGTAAAATTCTCAAGATCAAGTGGCAAGACAGGATCTCAAATATCGAAGTTCTGAGCCGAGCCAACATTCCATCAACTCAGGCTCTCCTAGGCAAAAAAAGACTGCGGTGGCTTGGACATCTCCACCGTATGGAAAATGATCGCATCCCCAGACAAATTCTCTACGGGGAACTTGCTACTGGCAACCGACCCAGAGGTAGGCCACATCTGCGATTCAAAGACACTTGCAAGGTCACGATGAAAGCATTCAACATCGACCCCAATGAATGGGAGAACCTTGCAAATGATCGAAGCAGATGGAGACAAAAATTGCGCAGTGGCACGCTCGCAATAGACTTCAAGGCAAAAGAAACATACCTGACAAAACGACAGAGGCGGAATGAAAACACTCGCCAAAGTGAACCCAAAAGACTGACCTGCAATCACTGCCATCGCACTCTCGGGTCAAACATTGGTAGAATAAGCCACGAGAGAAGCTGTCAGTCAAAGTGAAAGTGAATATTCTAGCTGCTAAGACCGTCTGTAAAGACGCTAAAGGCCATATAATTAAAATCCCAACAAAGAAAAGGCAATCAACAAAGAAAAGACAACCCACCAGAACCCTCTTGCACTTTCCGCACATGCGGAAGCTGCAACAGAAAGTGCCTGTCCAAAATACGTACATAGGATTAGTGGATTAGCCATGACCGAAGCTGCAGAAGAAAGAATGGTTCGATCAAGCTGCTTAGGCCGTCTTTCAAGACATACAGAGCCCACCACCATCATCATCTATAAGTTAAACCTCAGCAGTCATATTCTTTAAAAAATATACCAATGATAATAATAATAATAAGTCAAACCTTAATTGTCATATTCTTGCCCTTTTCATAAACAAAATCACTAGCGGGTAGGATGCCCATTTGGGGAACAACGACGTCTGTGGCAATCTCGTAGGAGTCCAGTTCACGTGACAGTTCGAAACCCACTCTGTGGGAGCAAAACCAGAATGAATAAATATATGGTGTGTAAATAATTGTATGTCTGTTTCTTGTTTGAGGGGTTATTGTCTGTTAGCTACATTAGGGTCTACCCCCCCTCTCTCCTCTCCTCCTCCCTCTCTTTCTCATTATTTCTCTCCCCCCCCCCTCTGTGTTGCTTTCTCTCCCTCTCCTCTTTCGCTGCTCTCTCTCTTTTGTCTCTCTCGCTTTTCTCGCTTTCGCTTTTCTCTCTCCCCCCATCCCCTCTCTAAATTTTTGTCTGCCGCCTCCTCTCTCTCTCTTTCCTCTGCAACACCTCTCTCTTTCTTATTGTTTCTTTCTCTTTCTCTCTCTCCCTTTCTCTCTCGCTTACACACACACACCCACAGCCATATAGGCTACACAGACCTATAATCTTTATCTCACATAATGCATTCACTCACTCAACTTACTGTGCCTCTTTTACGCACGCATACTCACAAACGCACATTCCGTCACTCTCTCCCATTACTCTCACTCACACTATGCATCCGTGCACAATTATGTACAATTATCTAAATGGGACAAAAGTACGGGACAATCAGCGGGGAACACTAACTTAATAAGGGGCCAAGTTTCGAAATACTTGTTTCGTTAAATAGCTCAAATTATGCTTCACAATTATGTATGATTAGCAGCTGTGATTTCTACATCACGTGAGCCTTATTTTGGTAGGCCTAACCCCGTGTTTGATTACATCTGGTTTTATTTTTATGACTGTAAGGTAGAGAGAGAGAGAGAGAGAGAGAGAGAGAGAGACAGAGACAGAGACAGACAGACAGACAGACAGACAGACAGAGACTCTAGTTCACGTCTGCAGTGTTTGTTGGATCAGATTTATGACCTTATGATGTCCTTGTTTGTTAACGCTTTGTTTTTTTGTTTTTTTATGTGTCGGTTTGCTTTACTAATGTGTCGCCATTAAAAATTTAGTCTCTAAATCTGCCGTCCAACGGCAAAGAACAAACAAACAAACAACAGTATAACTGCAATCTTATGTCAGTCTTACATGGTGTTTTATCGGAGTTCGGCAGTTTTTCTGTCTAGATAGTAGAATACGGCAAAAAGAAAAATGGTATGTAGGCCTAGCGTGTGTGTCTGTCGTGTGCCGCGTGTCACGTTCCGTGTGTACATCGTGCTGTGCACCGTGTGCAGCGTGTCTCCCATTTTCCTTTATATTTTATTGTGTCGTTCCTGTATTATATCTTATCGAGGCCTCGCTACTTACAACCCTTTCTTTTAGCCATATTTTGGCTCTGCTTCAAGCCTTTCTGCGCCCCCACAGATTTTCTGTGGTTTGTATAATATTTCTGTTTATTTGTACTTTACGTATGAATGTATGCCTTTAGTCTGTTGTTTCTTTCTACTGTCGTAATTCCACACTCTGTGTCAATCTCACTTTCCACAGTCGTAATTCCACTCTGTGTCAATCTCACTTTCTACAGTTGTAATTCCACAGTCTGTTTCAATCTCACTTTCTACATTCGTAATTCCACACTCTGTGTCAGTCTCACTTTCTACAGACGTAATTCCACACTCTGTTTCAATCTCACTTTCTATAGTCGTAATTCCACACTCTGTTTCAGTCTCACTTTCTACAGTCGTAATTCCACACTCTGTTTCAATCTCACTTTCTACAGTCGTAATTCCACAGTCTGTGTCAATCTCACTTTCTACAGTCGCAATTCCAATTCTACAGCGGCATTTCCAGTCTCTGTACCAATCTCGCTCCTACTTTCGTAATTCCACACTGACACTCTGTGACTGTGGCTCTCTCACTTTCTACTGCTCTTTCTTGTTCTTTCTCTCTCTCTCTCTCTCTCTCTCTCTCTCTCTCTCTCTCTCTCTCTCTCTTTCTCTCTCTCTCTCTCTTTCTTTCTGCTTCTCTCTCTCTGTAGCTCTTTCTTTCCGCTTCTCTCTCTCTTCTCACTCCCTTTGTCGTTCTCTCTCTCCCTTTCTTTCTTTCTCGCCCTCCTTTTCTTATTGGTACCCTATCTCTCTTTCTCTCTGTGTGTTCTTTTTAATTTCTTTCTTACGTTCCTGCCATACTTACTCTGCATACACATGACCAATTGACACAAAATTCGCCATAATATACATGTATGTGTCATTAGCAAACCGAACCGTGTAGCTTGTTTCCTGAACATCATCACTGCTGACGAAATCAACTTTTTCCAATTTACCTTTGTGAGATAGAAATAATAATGACACAATCATAATGATATTAACACTAATACTGATACTACTGATAAAAATGGAATAGACGTATGTGGTATTAATATTAGTGTTTAAAAGGCTTGGTATAAATGTAGGTGGTTGTAATAAAGAAAAAAGAAAAACAAGGGGAGGAGGGGGGGGGGGTGGGGAGGAAGATATTAAGATTTGTGGTTTTAGTGCGGGAGTACCTTAATGTCAGTACTTTTAGTAATCCTAACCTATCTAAGTATCTGCACATGGTATATAAAACATTCATGTTATCAGTGAGAGCATTTCGGTAAGTAATGATTTGCAATAAAGAAAAAAATGTATGCACGGCAAGGCGTCGAAACAGATGGAAAAAGCATTCTGAATTGGCTGTTGCTAGGGTCCACGGTATTAGTACATTATAAGCCATTGCTCATTATTTTCTCTATTTGGCTTTTTTAGTAGACCAGGCGTCCCTAACTACATTCTTCTGAAGACTGTTGTTAAGGGCGTATGGTATTTTACATTACTCTCACCCATGGTAGTGGCAAACCATTGAACTTGGCCGTCACCCATCGCGCGATATTTGATCTTGAACCGGAATTCATCTCCCCCCACAGACTCCCGACTCACTTCCAGAGGAATAACCACTGGCTGCAGTAAAGGGATGCCGTGGTCTCCTGAACCTGGTTTCGTGCCAGTTGTCACCTGGGAGATTATGATTAACAACATGATAGACCTGCCGGATAACAGATACACTATAATGTGAACTATCTGATAATGGGCAAACTATTTCAGGTAATACAACTCATCAACAAAATAAAACAAGACCCAAACCCTCCTTAGTCATTAAGGCTCCATTGGCCATGCCCTTTTGTGGACAGGTGTCCTATTGTGAACAGGGAGGGCACATTGTAACATATTATAATGATTACTCTGTTGCAAAAATCATTGTGATGAATACAGTCAGCAAAATGTTTTTTGTTTTTTTAAAATCTGACCACAAAATATTGAAGGAAGAAGACGAAAGGCATGGTCTGAAGTTGCGATAATGTGATAAAAATTGAGAAACTGTGGAAGATACCAATATTTCTGGCGCTTTTGAGCACTGCCCACGAAAGGACAACTATTCACGTAAGGACAGCTGTCCACACAAGAACAACTGTTCCCATAATGACAACCATTCACGTAATGACAACAATTCACGTAAGGACAATGTCCAAACAAGGACCACTTTTCACGTAATGACAATTGTCCCCATAAGGAGAACTGTTCACGCGGACACTTAAGGACAGGTGTTCACTTAAGGATGAATGTCCACACAAGGTCAAGCGTTCACATAAAGACAACTGTTCACGTAAGGACAAATGTTCAAGGACAGTTGTTCGCATAAAGATATCACAGACGTAGGCCTATTCCCACAACTTACCTGTCCTATCGGTTGTTCGCCTAAATGCTTCAGTATAATATCTAACTTGTTATCCAGCTGTGCAAACTGAAAAAAAAAATTATATATCTATTTATATATATAATATATATATATATACAACACATTCGATAAGTTTAAAATGTGCCTGTAAGTTTAAAATGTGCAGAGAGATCTTTATTTTCAGAGGATCGATGTTCTAGGCATAAATACCAAAGATAATAGATAAAATAAGATGCGACAGCTAATGCTTTTAGTGTGCACAGATTTCGCATCGCCACCTGGTGCCGTATTTTACAAAGCCAAATAGTAATAGGGAAAATATTGAATTTTGTTCACCGTTCAGCTATCGCTCTATACCTTCATTGACGTCACTTATTTCATAATTATAACTTCAATCCCTGCGAGAAAATTGGGTATTTTTTTTTTCCTTTTGTCCCTGTAGCACTGTAACAAATCTGCATTATTATATATATATATGGCCTTTAGCGTCTTTACAGACGGTCTTAGCAGCTAGAATATTCACTTTCATTTTGACTGACAGCTTCTCTCGTGGCTTATTCTACCAATGTTTGACCCGAGAGTGCGATGGCAGTGATTGCAGGTCAGTCTTTTGGGTTCACTTTGGCGAGTGTTTTCATTCCGCCTCTGTCGTTTTGTCAGGTATGTTTCTTTTGCCTTGAAGTCTATTGCGAGCGTGCCACTGCGCAATTTTTGTCTCCATCTGCTTCGATCATTTGCAAGGTTCTCCCATTCATTGGGGTCGATGTTGAATGCTTTCATCGTGACCTTGCAAGTGTCTTTGAATCGCAGATGTGGCCTACCTCTGGGTCGGTTGCCAGTAGCAAGTTCCCCGTAGAGAATTTGTCTGGGGATGCGATCATTTTCCATACGGTGGAGATGTCCAAGCCACCGCAGTCTTTTTTTGCCTAGGAGAGCCTGAGTTGATGGAATGTTGGCTCGGCTCAGAACTTCGATATTTGAGATCCTGTCTTGCCACTTGATCTTGAGAATTTTACGTAGGCAGCGCAGGTGGAAGGAGTTGAGGGATCTTTCATGTTTGGAGTAGGTGGTCCATGTCTCTGAGCCATACAGCAGGGTGCTTAGGACGCAAGTTTGGTACACGAGTACCTTTGTTTTGATGGTCAGCTTGCTATTGTTCCACACCCTTTTTGAGAGTTTGCCAAAAGCTGTGGCCGCCTTTCCTATTCTGGCATTTATTTCAGTTGTTATGTCTGTGCTACCACTGATGGTTGAGCCTAGGTAGCAGAATTTTCCCACTTGCTCCAGAGGAGAGCCATTCAGCATGATTGGGTTGGGGTTTCTCAAGCCTTGTGTCAAAACTACAGTTTTTGAGACACTGATCCTTAGCATGAATTTGTCACAGGCTTTGGCAAGGCTATTGATGAGAGCCTGGAGCGTGGTTTCATCGTGGGCCACGATTGCAGCATCATCTGCGAAGAGGAGCTCTTGTAACATAATATGCTCTGTACGAGATTTTGCTTTTAGTCTGGCAACATTAAAAATGGAGCCGTCCACTCTGGTGTTAATAAGTACTCCACCTGAACATTGACCAAAGGCATTCTTGAGTAGGGCTGCAAAATATATACCAAATAAGGTAGGAGCAAGAACACATCCCTGCTTCACACCGCTGTTTACAGCAAATGAATTGGATGTGCAGCCTTCAAAGTTGACACATGCCCTCATGTCAGTGTGGAAGGATGCAATAAGTTTTAGCAATGTTGGTGGACAGCCTATGGATTTAAGGACTGCATACAGGCCAGATCGGCTTACGGTGTCGAAAGCCTTTGTTTAGATCCACAAAGCATGTTATAAGCGGCCTGTTTTGTTCTTTACATTTTTCTTGGATTTGCCGAAGTGCAAATATCATGTCAATAGTTGATCGTTTGCTTCGAAAGCCACATTGTGTTTCTGGTAAGACTTTTTCCGCCAGTTGTTGAAGGCGGCAGAGGATGACGCGAGCAAAAGCCTTTCCAGTAATGCTGAGGAGGGATATGCCTCGATGGTTGTTGCAGTCGCCTTTGTCTCCTTTGTTCTTGTAAAGTGTGACAATTTTGGCGTCTCTCATATCATGTGGTATCACGCCTTCTTTCCAACACTGCAGTAACAGATTATACAGGTGTGGTAATAGTGGGCCTTTTAGGTCTTTTAATACCTCTGCAGGAATGTTGTCACTTCCTGTGGCTTTTCCAGCAGACAGGTGGTCGATTGCATTGGAAGGCTCGACTAAGGAAGGTTCAGCGTCAAGTTCGGCCATTATTGGCAGTTTTTGGAGGTGTTCCTCAAAATCTGGTGGAATATTTTTCTCAGTTGAATACAACAGAGAGTAATGCTCTACCCACCTATTCAGTTGTTCATTTTTATCTGTGATGGGTTCACCATTTACAGACTTAAGTGGGGCGCTTTTGGTGATGATTGGCCCAAGAGCTACTTTCATCTGACTAAAGGCGGTTTTCATATCTCCCTTTTCATTTGCCTCTTGTATGCTGTTACACAAGTCTGTCCAGTATTTGTTGGCGCAACGTCTTACCTCCAGCTGAAGTTTAGCTTTTGCATTTTTCAAACAAGTTTTTGTACTCTGATTGCAATTTTTGTTATACTCATTGAAAGCAGATTTCTTTTGCTCAATGAGAGGTAGGAGAATTTCGCTGTTCTGGGCTACCCAGTCGTTGTTTGAAACTTTATGCTGTCCAAAAGACTTGATGGCACAGTCATGAATTTTTGAACTGAGAGTGTTCCATGTTTCATCTACCGAGTCACATTGGGTGACATTATCCATGCTTTCAGCAAATAACTTTTCAAATGACTTTCTATTTGATTCATCTCTGATTGCTGTTACATTGATCTTAGGGATTGAAGGGGCTTTTGATCTGTATATTTTCTTGGCCGAAATTTTGATTTTGCTGACTACCAGTGCATGGTCGGTGTCACAGTCAGCACTGTGGAGGGAACGAGTTATTTTTATACAGCCCAAACTCTTCCTCCTTGAGAGAATAAGATCTAATTGATGCCAATGGCCAGACCTGGGATGGCGCCATGATGTTCTTTGGCATCTCTTAAGGTCAAAGTACGTGTTTGTAACACATAATGAGTTTACGGAGCATAGCTCCAGAAGGCGCTGCCCGTTTTCGTTGATGTTGCCAATGCCGAAGTGCCCAATGCACTTTGGCCATGCGGAGTGATCTGCTCCCACTCGAGCGTTAAAGTCACCCAGAATTAGCAGGCCTTCGGTGAGAGGGATGTTGTGGAGAGTCCTCTGCAATGCCTCGTAGAAAATGTCTTTGGTTTCGTCAGAGGAGGTAAGTGTTGGGGCATAGACACAGATAATGTTGGTAAAACCAGACCGGGTGTTCAGTCTGAGTGTCATGATGCGTTCTGACACTCCAATTGGAGTTGCGATCGAATTGATAAGGGAGTTTTTTACGGCGAAGCCCACGCCGTGGATTCTCGGCTGTTCGCTGCTAAGGCCCTGCCAGAAGAAGGTGTAGTTTTCTTCTTTGACTGACCCGGAGTCGGGAAGTCGAGTTTCTTGAAGGGCAGCGATGTCGATGTTTAGTAGCTGAAGTTCTCGATCAATAATTTGGGATTTCCTGATGGAGTCAATATCAGTGAGATCTTGCTGTTGCAAGCCTGGGCGCATTGTTCTGACGTTCCAGGTACCAAGTTTTAGTATTTTTCTGTTTTTGCCAGGTGCACACTTTACGTCAGCTTTTTGACTTTTGGTCTAGCTCCAACCACCTTATGAAGCAGGCTGACGTGGCGGAACAACACCCAACTGCCTGGGGGCTGCCCAGGTTACGGCGGGCGGTAGTTGATCAATGCAGCTGAAAAGCCGCTCCCACCGACAGAGGGGACCCCTGGCGCTCATCCGTACGCCAAATGGATTGAGCTTATCACCGGTAACTGCCACCTCCCGTGTTGTGCCCATCCGTAACGGATGGCTGGAGTGTCCTCTCCAAATCGGAAATGGGTGGGCTTATAGAGGAGAGACAGACGCTTGCCAAGCCCGAGCAAACGCCTCCTCGTTTTGCTGCCTTGCCTGGGCTATTTTTAAGAGATGGTGCTTTGCCCAGAGGCACCACCCCTCTCTCTGCCATTCTAGTTAAACCCAAGGGAGAGACCAGGTCAATACATTTGGAACTAGTCCGGCTGCAGGAGATGCTGGAAGCCAGTTTGATGCAGTTCTCCCTGACAACCACCTTCGGGTCTCCACTCCTGATTTTCTGTCTGGGTTTACTCCCATAGCCTTTGCTATCATAGCAACACACAAGGCAGTGTGGTATTTGTATTCAGGGTTACCTTCCCCTAGTCTTCCTCTCTCCCGAGATGACCCACAAGACAGTGGGGGTGACAGTAGCAGGCTGTATTGTGTACTGTCATACAATAGCAGAAAACTCTGGCCTGACAAACATTATTAATGTATCATTATATCAAGCATTCTTTGCATGGTATGCGCCTGTGGGCCTCGCCCGCGATCAGCATGTAAACTGTGTGCACAAGTTTTTTCTGAAAGGTAGGGAGGGTTTTTATCTTATCGTTTCTAATATCTTTGTTTATACTTCGCTTTTCTTGCTCTCTATTTTCTTGTTCTTATTATTTTTTGTCTGCGTAGTTTGTGTAGCTTCCTGGCCTTCTTTTCAGAAGTTAAGAAATTATTATTAATTTTTTTTTAAAGACTTGAAAACGGAAGATTTTCTGTGCTTTTTCCAACATTTCAAAAATAAGATTTAACATCTCATTTAAAATATTTGTTTGAAACCACAAAAACAACGTCACCGTTGAACAGAAAGTGACCAAAAGTAATCAACGTCTGACTCACCTTTTCGTCCAGGTCATAGCTTGCCCAACAATTGCTGACAATTAGCAAACACAGGGTGAGTGTCGCGCTTGCATAAATTGTACACGTCATCATTGCTTGCCCACTGGAAATATGACAAGAAACACAATGACCTGTTCTCAACACCTAACAGTCTCACATAAACAAATCTGAATATAAGACAGGAATATATAAAGAGACAGGGAAGTGTAATTCTAGGCGCAAAACTCCACAGTTAACATACTGAATGACATTCACGAAGTAAGTACCCCTAATTTGCAATTATATATAATTTTTGTTCTGTACATAGCGGATGAACTCGCCGCGAACAATAACAGAATAATGACTTAATGGCAGACTGGCTGAGTCGGCTAAAGGGCATGTGATTCTGTAAAAGTTCACCGAGACCGGGGTCTAGCAAATGGTTGTGAATATGTATACTTTAGTAGCGTTAGTTACTTTTGAAATCAATTCTCATGGAATAGACAGAAAGACAGACGGACAGACACACAACAGAAGGATGGATGGATGGATGGATATCTAGGCAGATAGAGGACAGACGGGCGGTGGATATTGCATGGATGAATGGTTCATTGGTGTTGGATAGACAGGCAGACAGACACACAGAGGATAGATAGATAGATAGATAGATAGATAGATAGATAGATAGATAGATAGATAGATAGATAGATAGATAGATAGATAGATAGATAGATAGATAGATAGATAGATAGATAGGCAGACAGACAAGTAAATATCAGATATAACAATATTCTATCATAGACAGTATCTTCTATATCAAGCAGTATTTTAGCTATATCCCGAGGGCCGTGTATAAAGTACGCACGCCCCCTGTACGAGAGCATGGCCATTGCAGTAAGGGGTAAGCCAGACCAAAACTGAGGCTGGGGTAGTAGAGCTGTTACTGAGGACTGGTGTAGTACCAGCTCTGGCTCTGGGCTGGTGGCGTTACCACGATGATTGCTGTATTTGCCGAAAATGGCAGCCATCCCAACCTGCGCAGCCGTGGCATTTCTGTCGATCGATAGGACAACTCACGACATTTCAATGGTTCTTAAATTATGCCGTTATGACACTATAAATAGAATATACATTACTGGGGAATCCCTGGTCAGTTATTCTTAGCGCGACCGAGCGACACAGCACCGAGCAAGGGGCTGATGGTTTTCGCCGACATGGGGACAAATTTCAGGAACACAATGTTTTATGTGCATTTAAAATAGCATGGACAAAAGACGGGTGTATTTATTTAGACATGGTATCTATAAAAATAAACACCAACTTTCCTTCTGTCGATTTCAATGGACACAAAAGTCGAAGTGGACACAAAACAAATGATCAAATCCCGTGTCTTAGATTCACTCATGTGTCATTCAACCTCTATGGCTGCTAGCAACAACAAAAAAATGATACCACGGGGCTTGAGTTCATCTGATCGGCTCTCAAGTTTCATAACAAACAGAGTTCATTTTCTGCGGCAAACCGACGTGTAAAAAACACAGTATAGGCGGCGGGCAAGATTTTTTTCCATGCGAACTTTATAGCAAATCCAGGAGCGGGGCAGCAACACACACCCAAACACAGGACAGCTCCAACATATCCCAGGAATTTTCGGTGACGTTCAGAGTCATATCACCCGTGGCAGTGTTCGATAGGACGAGAAATCCCTTAGCCGACGACCTGTGTTTGGGGGTGTGTTGCTGCCACGCTCCTGAATTTGCTAAAGATCGTAAGGGAAAAAATCACGCCGGCGGAGGCGTGAGGAAGTCCCGTTGCTCGCCATTGCGTTCTCAAAGTGAACAGGTCATCGTGACCCAATTCTAATCCGAAAGCATTGTTTGATAATAATTTTTATTACAATCATCGAAGTCCACATATTTGTCATTAAAATGATGGGGACGGGTGAGAATACTATTTGCATGACAATATTGTGCACAGACGTTCTCTATATTTTTTTAATATATTGCTTTGAATCTTTGAATCGGGAGAGCTGAAACCAGTCTGGTGGCTGGCGATTATACCGCACTGCTCTATAACGTCTGTCGCCAGCAATTGGTGGTCCTTCAGCTAGCACCCAGTTGGGTCGCGGTGTGGCTTGTTAATTAGTAGTGTTTTAGTGTGCTGCATAGTAATTAGGAGGCGTGCCACCATACGCCAGCCTTGGTCTGGCTTACCCCCAGCTAGCGGTAGCATGACGTTTGGAGCACCAAAACTTTTAAAACATGACATTTGGAGCACTGCCTAAATCTAGGTCAAATTGCAGTATGACATTTGGAGCACTACCAAAAATTAATAAAATTTCAGTATGACATTTGGCGCACCTATACCGCTGGTATTCGATTACATTTTCACAGACTCATATCAACATCAAGTCACAAATCTATTGAAAAAAAATTCTCTTGTACACTCAAAAAATTGAGTTCTGCTCATCATCATCATCATCATCATCATTATCATCATCATCATGAATTAGGTGAAAAAAGACTGGTCTATAAATAATGACGATGATGTTGTTGTTGTTGTTGTTTATATTATTATTTTTAAATTATTATTACAGGTATTATTATTATTACAGGTATTATTATTTTATCATCATTATTATTATTGTTGTTGTTGTTGTCCTTGTCCATGGCCACTGTTTGTGGCATTTCTGGCGATTCTAATCTCTGTGTCCAATTCCCTCCACAAAACTGTCCTATTGCTTTTGTTGGGTCCCACGAAGCTTATTCTTCCCTTATGCCTTCCACAACAGTGTGAAGTCTCGTGTAGATTATCAATTTTGTTCAACCAGTTGTTAAAAAAATAATAAACCAAAAAAAAGAAAAAAACCCCAATGAAATAAACATTTTTAATGCGCGCCTCTTCACGAGACAGCCTCAAACCTGCATAAACGCAAAGGGAAAATGTTTATTAAAAAAAACAAAAAAATTATTCAAAACGCCCACGGCTCTAAGATTTTAACGCAAAAAATGTGAAATTATAAAACCGATCGTTGAATAAATATGGACTATTTAACATGTTTCTTTGTTCAGTTATGCTTACAATAATCCATAATTATTTGGATTCTAATATATCCTGATATCCAAATAATATCAAAATTATTTTGTAAGTTTTAAAACGCTCCAACACAACATTTTGCCAACGTTAACTAGTCTCTATACATCTGGAATTGACTGACGGAGAGTGTATTAGGCCTATAAAGAAACTTTCTATCCCTGTGGTACCCACCGCAAGTTATTGCAAAATATTCGTACAGTAATCGGTAGTCAACAGATTGATTAAGGATTACTCGATAAAATCACAGCCCAAATGCTAGTGCTCCAAATGTCACATGCCAGCTTTCTTTGAACTAACTTAGTGCTCCAAATATCACATGACGGCTTTCTTTGATCTGCAGTAGTGCTCCAAATGTCATACAACCAGACAACCCAGCTAGCATCCATCTGGGTAGCTGAATTGCAGTAAAAATTATATGTAACACAAACGGAACTCCTCCCATTAGGTGGCGCGCCACCAAACTGAGGCCTACGCCAGCCTCTGTCTGGCTTACCCCTTAACTTCAAAACCAAGGAAAACGTCAGTTTTCTGCGTGATGTATGTGGATATCTAGAGTTCCATTTCATTTCAAATGTCATGGAAATACAGTAGAACACCGGATGTTTTTGAAAGACAAGGTGAGCTTGCTTGAGTTGTTTTTGACATAAAAGAGCAACTAGTTTTATTTATTGTACTTACTAATGCCTTCTCTCATCCACAAGTGCATTCATTCATACATTCATTCATCCACCCATTCATTCGTTCTTTCATTCATTCGTACATTTATCTTGTCACTCAATCACGTTCATTCAATTTGTCACTCACTCATAGACTCCCTCAATTTTCTTCCCTGTATTCAATTTTATGGAATGTCTGAAAATTTATGAGTTTGAGTTATTTCATGTGTTCGGACAGATATGGACAAATGTCATCTTTATATCTTGCTATATTTCATACTATTATTTAAGTCCATCTGATAATATGGATATTTGTGTGTTCAGTTGGCAATTTTAAGTTCGAGGAGAAAAAGTGATGTGCGAGCCCCTCTCCTAGGTGATGGATAGTTTGTTTTGGTATCGAATTTGTTTCTTAAAAGTGATTATCTTATGATGTAGAAAACCAAGCCAACATGACATTTTGATTCCCCAATAGACTTGGGAGGAATTTTTAAGTGTTGTCAAAAAAAAAAAAGTCTTCAGCAGCCATTTGGAAAGTATAAGTAAAACAACAATTTGACACAAAAAAGGAAGTACTCAATCTGTTGTAGTTTAAAGTTTTACTTGGATAAATAGTGGTATCGATTCCCATTTCTGGTTTGTGACAAGGAAATCAACCTGGTGTCATGGGGAGAAAGGTAGATAATCATGCTTGCAATTGATTTACTGGCTCCTGTCCCATGTAGCGTTGAGGTCGCAGCGTTAGTCACGCCCAACTAACCTGTAATATAGCCTAGGATCTGGCGAGTGGCCTCCCTTTAGACGCTGCTGAGGGACTGAGTGCTGGGGTGGAGTTTGGTCGGGGGTAGGCCGGACAAAACATACGGATTAGAACCTACTTCCTTAGATCTTAAGGGGCAACTGGTACTTTAGGGTATTAGACTTTGGATCGTCCATGTCATGGGAAAAGTGCTCTCGCAACCACATAGTCACACGGCACACCTAGTGTAGCTAAGTAGGGTAGTGTGTGCTGGAGTTCCCGTGCCACTTTTTTTTTCTTTTCTAAAATTAGAACTAAATTCACATTGAGCTCAGCTGAAGGTTGGAATGAAAATATTAATCACGAATTTCCCTCACGTGGAAACCAGGGTGTTCACTGAAAAAAAAACAACACAAAAAAACAAAACTTGCCGTTTTTGTACATTAAGGGGGCGGAACGGAAAAATTGTGAGGAAAATGACAGTGTACAAGCGACTCAAAATTATGAAAATTAAACGAGCTTGTCGAGAATGGTGATTTTGCACCTATTTCAATGATGTCTTTTACATTTTCTCAGTGAATATATGAATTCATGGATAATTGAATGTAAGACTCAGGAGTATTTGGACCCAGTCAGTTTTCATAAATCCAAGTCCTGATCCTTTTTCTTTTTGATATAACTTTTGTCACAGTTGTCTGGCCCTGAAGTGGTCAAAGCATCATTGGGAGTATAATACACCATATGAATTCACTCTTAGATTGCATCCTGTTAACGTTGTACAAGTTTATGAATGGAGTTAAACCTATTCTACTGTTGCAACTAATTCAAACCCATGTTTTTCCCCTCGTCCTGGAGACTACAACAAAACTTTGAGCAAAGAGCACAACATGCCCTCCTTTTACATTGTAAATTCATTTACTTATAGCTCTTTTCAAAATAATCCCCGTGGTGATTCCACCTGTGTGATTGAATTTTTTTTATTTCTATATAAACCAGTTTGTCTCAAAAGAATATTTTCACACACTGTTCAGTAAAGAAATAGTTTTCTTCGTCAGGGCTTGTTTTAAATATTGATAATTAATTAGAACTGCAACCCTCTGGTTGCTCACAGTAAACTGAGGTAAACAACTTTTTCTGCAACTTTAATGTCCTCTCAGCCCGTGCAGCTCTTACTTGGTTTAAACGTCTTCTGTGTTTACCAGTCACTAACCCTACAAAAAACCGATGTGTAAGATTTATATAAAGTTTGCACATAGACAAAACATTGTTCTCGTGTAGATCCGCTGGTTATGAGATCACCCCTCTCATAATCCTACCAATAGAATGGAAATACGATACAAATCTACATTGGATTAACGTGAGGATGCTGGATGTAGTTTTGCACGTTTATTTTCCATAGGGATGAACATTTTCCTACAGACTTTGCATTACATTGCTTTTGTTTTCTTCCTCAATGAAGATAAATGTCTGTGGGAAGGATACTGAATGAAGGACTGCAGAGAGGTGGCAGCAGTGAAAAAGCAGAGAAAGTGCCATCTCCCAGTTCAGTCTGTCTCCAGCGTTTCCATGTTGTCACTGGAAAAGGTCCACGCTGTAAAAATATGCCTATATGAACCGTGTAGATATGATAAAAATCTGTTAAATCAGCTTAAGAGGTCGGCCTCCTTGCTAGGTCGTTCCTTCTAGAACAGTGGTGTTTCAGAGCCTCGCGTACCTTCTCTCCCTTGAGAACTCCATGTTTTGTCAATTCCTTCCCCCTTTTGAATTGTCATTTAATTTTTTTTTACTATTATACTTTCACAGTGGTAATTATTGAAAACAGTTTTCGTGAACTGTTAATTCATCTTTATAATTTTGCATGCTGCTATTTCATTTGATACTTATATACACAAGTATACCATTCTTTCCCAGTTTGGAGTTCCTCCTGTGAATGAAATCCCTCCCAAATTCCACTACCTGCTAAAATTCCTGCCCCAGGATCCAAGTACCTCCCATTTGAAAACCACTGTTTTACATCTATGGTCTAATACAAATTGTGGAATTGTCCAAGTGGTTGTACTGGACAGGGTTATGTGTTGCACAACAGTGCTGTGCATGTCAGTTGGTATTAGTGTCAAGTCTAAATTCCTCAAAGTGCTATTTTCAGTGTGCAATTCAGGCCGCAAGAACAGCCCAACGGAGGACATCAGATGTAAGGGAAATTATCAAAATTTTAAACCGTTTGAATGATTAAGATGGGTTATTTCCCTTACATAACAGCTGTCTTGCGTTGTTTGTGTTCAATCGGGGACACTTTACAGATTTTTCCATTTCACTGTTTCTTCTGTTCAAAAATTTTTACCGAACTCTACGGTTATTCAGAAGCATAACGTGTCTGCCTATTGAAATTTTAATGACCCATTGCGTAATTTTCATTAATTTTCCTTAATCTTGTGTGCATTATTATAACAGTGCATTGTATGATAAAATAAATGTGTATATTATTGATGAGCAGATTTTACACTTTTGAGTAGACTGATGAGGAAATTAGATAATTTCTAAATGACATTACTTGAAGAACATTCCTCTAGTTCTCTCACGACTTTTGCTCCACCATACCAGATGTACTGTATCTACATGTATTTTAGCTTTGTTTTGTTTTGTTTTGTTTTAACCTATTTAGAAGAAGAATCTCCTTATTACCAACTGAAAGGATTGAACGTAACTGCTTTTTTTAATAATCACAAAACAGGTGTTTTGTCCATTTTCACACTGATTTCATACTGTGTCTAGATTGACACAAACTGGTCAAAATCAAGATGCAGCATGTAATAAATAAAGTGAAGTAAGGCGGATGCTTTTGACATAAAACGATGTGTTCTTAATAATTTTTTGTATTTTTTTTCTTTCCATTGTTTTTTCACATGACGGAAACCAGCATTTCCTTAGTCTCACTCTTTTTGCAAATTTCAGTTGTTTGTTAGCCTTAGAGTTTTTGATATTCATGGCATGGTAATGAGTCAATAATTTTGATATGAGACAATTTGAGTGTCCACATAGGTGAAAGATTGTTTAGGTGTGTGATTTGCGTGCTGCTTTCCTGATGATGTCAATATTAACTTTGACATCACAATTTTTGCTTTTGTATAATGCTTTCCTTGGCACTAAATGATGGTCAACACAGCAAATGTGATTTCTTTATTATAGTAGTACCAGGACACAGAAGAGTCATAATGATTACTGAATCAAGTGCCTTTACCTTCATTTATAAAATTGTCTTTATCATTTTTTTCAGCTGTCAGTAAAGGCGTGTTTCATGAGAGGATCTGTGGTTCGATACTTCCAGTTACCAGCAGACGAATGTGACACACAATTATTACATGGCTCAACACGAAAAGAAGCAGCCCGGAATAAACAGAGATAGGCTGTTTGTGCATGAATGATGAGGATGGGTGATGTTTTTGTGTATAGATAAGAATGGTTGTTGTTGTTTTGGAAAGATGGAGAATAATGATGATTTTGTCCGTTGTTTGCTTCAGATGAGTGAGTAAATGTTGAGAGTGCGTTATCTTAAGTTTGCTGATGAATAATTGTTTGCTTCAGATGAGTGAGTAAATGTTGAGAGTGCGTTATCTCCAAGTTTGCTGATGAATAATTGTTTGCTTCAGATGAGTGAGTAAATGTTGAGAGTGCGTTATCTCCAAGTTTGCTGATGAATAATTGTTTGCTTCAGATGAGTGAGTAAATGTTGAGAGTGCGTTATCTCCAAGTTTGCTGATGAATAATTGTTTGCTTCAGATGAGTGAGTAAATGTTGAGAGCGCGTTATCTCCAAGTTTGCTGATGAATAATTGTTTGCTTCAGATGAGTGAGTAAATGTTGAGAGTGCGTTATCTCCAAGTTTGCTGATGAATAATTGTTTGCTTCAGATGAGTGAGTAAATGTTGAGAGTGCGTTATCTCCAAGTTTGCTGATGAATAATTGTTTGCTTCAGATGAGTGAGTAAATGTTGAGAGTGCGTTATCTCCAAGTTAGCTGATGAATAGTTGTTTGCTTCAGATGAGTGAGTAAATGTTGAGAGTGCGTTATCTCCAAGTTTGCTGATGAATAATTGTTTGCTTCAGATGAGTGAGTAAATGTTGAGAGTGCATTATCTCCAAGTTTGCTGATGAATAATTGTTTGCTTCAGATGAGTGAGTAAATGTTGAGAGTGCGTTATCTCCAAGTTTGCTGATGAATAATTGTTTGCTTCAGATGAGTGAGTAAATGTTGAGAGTGCGTTATCTCCAAGTTTGCTGATGAATAATTGTTTGCTTCAGATGAGTGAGTAAATGTTGAGAGTGCGTTATCTCCAAGTTTGCTGATGAATAATTGTTTGCTTCAGATGAGTGAGTAAATGTTGAGAGTGCGTTATCTCCAAGTTTGCTGATGAATAATTGTTTGCTTCAGATGAGTGAGTAAATGTTGAGAGTGCGTTATCTCCAAGTTTGCTGATGAATAATTGTTTGCTTCAGATGAGTGAGTAAATGTTGAGAGCGCGTTATCTCCAAGTTTGCTGATGAATAATTGTTTGCTTCAGATGAGTGAGTAAATGTTGAGAGTGCGTTATCTCCAAGTTTGCTGATGAATAATTGTTTGCTTCAGATGAGTGAGTAAATGTTGAGAGTGCGTTATCTCCAAGTTTGCTGATGAATAATTGTTTGCTTCAGATGAGTGAGTAAATGTTGAGAGTGCGTTATCTCCAAGTTAGCTGATGAATAGTTGTTTGCTTCAGATGAGTGAGTAAATGTTGAGAGTGCGTTATCTCCAAGTTTGCTGATGAATAATTGTTTGCTTCAGATGACTTGGAAAAACAGTAAGAGGGACGAGCAAGGTTTCGTTCATTAACACTTTATATGCTGCAGATTTCGTGGATTTTTTTGATTTTTTTTTACCCCTGAATGCTACAGCTTCCATCATGAAATTTGCAAAGACATGAAAGAACAAAAGTAGGCCATAAGAAATGCAGGAAGTGATCCCGATCATTTTTGTTCACATAACTCAACTCCAGAACATAAGATTTCTCAAGGGGTATGATGCTAAGAGCCACTGTTCTCTCTCATATTAAATGTTGCAATAAACAGTAAAGGCACTTGTGCTGCAATTTTGTAACAGCGACATGGAAAGAGTTCAGGATTGGAAGTCGCTTTTGTTATTGCTTTATTTTGTGAAAGATTTCAATGATGTCCTGAAAAGCTTATGAAGAGATGCAACACGTACTTGGAGGTAAAAGATTTCAGTGGTTTGAATTTCTGGCCCAGAAAGACTGTAGCAAGTGAATACCTGAGAGATTTATTTATTGTTATTTTAGTTAATGTATTACTTTTGTAATGACACAGTTCAGTCCGAAACAAGGAACTTTATTGACCATTCAGTTGGAGATGGTTATTGATTGACTTATACTGGATGTTTGGTATATTTATCCTACATGAAATTGAATCTAGTCTTGTCAGAGTTAAGTCTTTGTAAAATCATTGTAATTTGCCAAAAACAGTGATCGGTGTTTGCATATTTTTTGTTGGTACTTTTATGATTAGTTACTGTAAAAAATGTTAAAATTTCCAAGATAAGCTTTCCAAAGAATATTCAAATTTCAAATGAATTTAAATGCACGTGCCTGTTGATTTGTCAGGAAACATAAAGTGAACATGAGATGTATCGGACAAGTAGCATAGTAGATTTAACTAAGACCTTGTATATATGCATGTAATGGATGCTTCATGTTCATCTTCAGTGTTCATGCATTATTCATTGATTGTTGAAGTAAATATTTGTACACTTTGGGATCAATTAATGTTTATCTTGACTCGTATACTTCTGTGGGAAAGCTGTGAACTTGTGGCTATGTTGCTTTTCGAATTAAAGTCATCCACTGTCAGAGGCAATGAAATACAGTCAAACACCACCAGATCGCAGAACATTCCCAAAAAATGAAAAAAAAACAACAACAAACAAACAGCCAATGCAGTTAACCATAATAATGTATACGCAGTATGAATACAGGATTTTAAAAAAAAATCCACGTAAATGATTTGTTCCTTTCCGCAACAGTGTTTCCCTTCCTTTCTCTCTCTCTCCCCTATTCAGTCCTATTACCATCATCTCTGGTCTTATTTTTTTTATAACAGATTGATACTTTAGTACTTAGAGCATTGTTCTTCATTTTCCCATTCAAAATGAAACACACACATTTTAGTGTTTCGCACAATTATAGTTTTGTAGCAATATTTTCAACAATCCAGTCTTGTTATATAAAGTGCAAAAATCCACCCTCAAAATCAGGCTGCAGTCAACAAATAAAAAAAATTGTGAATTTTACACACATTCAGTTAATTAAGGACGACAAATTGCTTAGTCATATGTCCATGTATTTATCAAATGCAAGGCCACTTGAAATCTATGAACATGTATGTGTATTAAAATAAAAATTTTAAAAAAAGCTGGTGTGATTTTTAACAAGACCTATCGCCGCTCATACAGCTGCTAGTTTAGATAAATAGGTGTATCAAATTTAAGGCTACGTGATAATTACACTCATACATGTATTACAAAACCCCGAAAATCACACGAAAACCAGAATTATTGCTTGGATTGTGGAAAATTTTGCGACCACGATTTTCTCCGTGGACAGCCAATCGAACATACATATATTTTTAATGCACAACTTGGTACTTTTCATGAACATTGCTGCGTATCTCTGCTAGTTTTTATTAGATACATACAGTTATTAACAGGAAGTCAGTGAACTCCTTCACAGTAATGGTGAGCGCAGCATACCCCTTCCACCCCTCACCCTCCCTGCTTTCACTCACGCTCTCTGACCGTATCACAACCATGGAAACAAAGACAAAACTACACACTTTTTCGCATGCTCTGTGTTGAACCCTTGCACGGGCCAGGGTTATTGATTTCCTGTGAAATTTTAAAAAAAAGTACATGTATCTTTCTGCTTCATCCAAGTCCCCTTTTTATCTTAAAAGCCAAGGGAAATGTCAGTTTTGTGTGTTATGTGTGTATCTAGAGTAGAGGTTAATTTTATTTCAGCCTTCAAGGAAATACAATTGAACACAGGATCTTTTTGAAAGACAAGGTGAGCTTTGCCTGATTTGTTGTAGACATAAATGAGCAATAACTTTCATGTATTGTATTTACTCATGCCCCTTCTCATCCATCAACGTATTCATTTGGTCATTCATTTATGTATTCGTTCATTTGGTCATTCATTCATCCATTCATTCACCCATTCGTTCATTCATTTATTCATTTTGTCAGTCACTCACAGACCCTCTCCCGTACTAAATCAGTGGTTCTCAACGTGGATGATATGGGGGGGGGGGTATTTTGATATATAGGCAGACAAAAGCGCAGAAAAGGGCGACAAAGGGGGCGAAAACGACAAAATAAGGTAATGGAGGTGGGCGGAAATACGAATGGAGGACGATTTGGGGGCAACTGCTATGCAAGAAAAGAAAGGGGGGGGGGGAAGGGTGATGAAAAAAATTTAGAACCTAAGGGGGCGATTGGCTGAACAAGGTTGAGAACCGCTGTACTAAATCCCCCAAGTCATGCGCAGCGTAATCCCTCATCAATTTCTCACATACTTGGTGCATTCACTCACTGGCTCACACATCTCTACTCACGGAAATACTCACGGAAATACTCAGGTAGCATAATAATAAATATTATTTTGCGTTGAATTTGTCTGGGTCAGCCAAGGTTACCCTCGTGATTTTGGAGAAAATGATCGCCCCACCCCGTTCCACCTCAACTCCTCCCCTCTTCACCCCCCCCCCTTCCGATTTCGTTTTAATTTGCAAACCAGGGGGAAAACATGAGTTTTCAGCGTGAGGGTTGTGAATTTTTACAGGCTTAAAGAAAACGGAAAACGGTTATGAGAACGAACATACGACGTCTTTTTCACAGACTTGTAGCTACTAGAGGTGTTTAAAGTGCAAACATCAATAGAAACATTTTCCTTGATTATGGAATACACGAAGAATTAATAGATCTTGCAGCTTTCATTACGACCAGAGTGACAATTGTCCAGCATGAAACGGTGAGCTCATTATTAGACTGATTGTTTGACATATTTTGTTTTGTAGAGATAGGCATAATTTGTGACTCACTAAACAAAAACTGAGGTTGAAGAGAGAGAAGATGTAAGCTTGAAAAGAAGCGGACAGTGCTTTAAAAACAAATGTTCACAATGTAAGCAAAGAATCTTGATGTGCAATTATGCAGCAATCATGCACATTATTCCCGTTGCTGGAAATCCATAATCACACTAGTTCGTCCATCAAACTTTTACAAAAAGAGTGAGAGGCTGTTAACAAGATCGCCCTTTGGTCTATGCACTATATATATTATTGCACAGAAGTGATATTCCAGCACAAGGACATAGGAATTCTATGTAAGGGTAGACATGATGAATGTGGTATTGGAAAACTGACATCATTCCTACCTAAGATTTAAGTCAGAAGGAAGTAATATTCTGATCGGATTGCCAGAATCAGAACACAATGTCATTCCTACGTGCAAACTACATCTCAATTCTATGTAGGATTCCTACAATGGACTGATATAGTAAAAATGACATTGTTCCTTTTGTAGGATTTAAATCCGAACAAAGTAGTAATCTCATCAGATTGCCATCATTGAAATGATGTCATTCCTACGTGTAAACTGAATGTCCATATTACTAAGAGTTCTTACATTCGATTGATGTAGAATCAATGACATCATTCAAATGTCAGATTTAAGTCAGAACAAAGTAATATTTTGATCGGATTCCCAACATTGGAATGACGCCATTCCTATGTGCAAACTTCATGTCAATCCTACACATCATACTGAAGTAGAAAAAATGATACCATTCCTATGTCGGATTTAAGTCAAAACAAAGTAGTAATCTCATCAGATTGCCATTATTGGAATAATGTCATTCCTATGTGCAAACTTGATGTCAGTCCTACACAGAATTCTTACATTCGATTGATATAGAAAAATTGACATCATTCCTATGTCACATTTAAGTCGAAACAAAGTCGTATTCTGATTGGATTGCCAACATCGGAATGATGCCATTCCTATGTGTAAATTTGATGTCAATCCTATGTAGAATTCCTATGTCATATTGAGGTAGAAAAAAATGGCACCATTCCTATGTCGGATTTTAATCGAAACAAAGTAGTATTCTTATCGGATTGCCAACATCAGAACGTTGTCATTCCTACATGCAGACTTGACGTCAATCTTATGTAGAATTCTTCCATTTGATTGATGTAGAAAAAAGATCATTCCTATGTGGGATTTAAATTTGAACAAAATGGTATTCTGATTGGATTGCCAACATCGGAATGCTGTCATTCCTACGTGCAAACTTGATGTCAATCCTACATAGAATTCGTACATCATATTCAGGTAGAGAAAATGACATCATTAGTATGTCAGAATTAACTTAGAACAAAAGAAACATTCTGATCAGATTGCCAACATCATTCCTACATGCAAATGTGATGACATTCCTATGTTAAATTTGATGTCAATCCCACATAGTAAAAAAATGACATCATGTCCATGTCGGATTTAAGTCAGAACAAAGAAGTATTCTGATAAAACTGTCAACATCAGAATGATGTCAGTCCTATGTGCAAACGTAATTTCAATCCCAGACAGAATTCTTACATTCAATTGATATAGAAAAAATGACATCATTCCTATGTTGGATTTAAGTCAGAACAAAATAGTATTATGATTGTATTGCCAACATCGGAACCATCCCATTCCTACGTGCAAACTTGATGTCAGTCCTATGTAGAATTTCTACTTCATATTGAGGTACAAAAAATGACATAATTCCTGTGTCGGATTTATGTCGGAACATTCTCACTGGAGAACATCAGAACAATGTCATTCTTATGTGCAAATTTGATTTCAATCCTATATAGAATTCTTATATCGGATTGATTTAGAAAAAATGACACCATCTCTTCATAGGATTGAGAAATAAGATTGTATTTTGATCGCATTCACTACGTCAGAGGGATGTTGTTCCTTATTGCAACTTAGTTGACCTGAGATAGCTTTTGGATTGTATTTCTGACATTGAATTTCCTACGTCAAAGCGATGCCATTCCTAATAGCAAACTTGATGTCAATCCTATGTAGAATTCCTACTTTATATTGAGGTAGGAAAATATGACATAATTCCTATCTCGGATTTAAGTCAGAACAAATCAGTATTTTAATCGGATTGCCAACATCAGAACAATGTTATTCCTACATGCAGGCTTCTGTCAAGCCTTTGTAGAATTTTTGCTTTTGATTGATGTAGAAAAAATGACATCATTCCAATGTCGGATTTCAGTCGGAACAAAGTGGTATAGTAATGGGAGTGCCAACATCGGAATGGTGTCATTCCTACGTGCAAAGCTGATGTCATTCCTATGTATAATTCCGAATGCCGAACATACAGTGTAAGTTCGTCGTTTCTGTTTTTTTAATGTCCGGTATGTATTTCTCCTCAATTACTTTGTAATTTCTTTAAAAAGAAAATAAGAGGCTTCTCTTTTTCCTCAATTACTTTGTAAATTTCTTTAAAAAGAAAAAAACAATGAGAATGAAGAAAGCACTAACACACTTTAATATCCATATGTTTTTTTTTTCTTTTTATGAGAGCTGCATAGTAATTAGGAGGCGTGCCACCATACGCCAGCCTTAGTCTGGCTTACCCCGAGCTAGCATCCATCTGGGTAGCTGAATTGCGGTAAAAATTATATGTAACACAAACGGAACTACTCCCATTAGGTAGCGTGCCACCAAACTGAAGCCGATGCCAGCCTCTGTCTGGCTTGCCCCTTAACTTCAAAACCAAGGAAAACGTCAGTTTTCTGCGC
Organism: Onchidella celtica; assembly: GCA_963931925.1. NCBI lineage: Eukaryota > Metazoa > Mollusca > Gastropoda > Systellommatophora > Onchidiidae > Onchidella > Onchidella celtica. The sequence goes on from OZ007577.1 coordinate 25,398,969, forward strand.
TATGTGTGTGGATATCTATGAGTTTCATTTCATTTCAAATTTCATGGAAATACAGTAGAACACTGGATGTTTTTGAAAGACAAGGTGAGCTTGCCTGAGTTGTTTTTGACATAAAAGAGCAACCAGTTTTATTTATTGTACTTACTCATGCCTTCTCTCATCCACAAGTGCATTCATTCATTCATTCATTCATTCATTCATTCATTCATTCATTCATTCATTCATTCATTCATTCATTCATTCATTCATTCATTCATTCATTCATTCATCTACTCATTCGTTCTTCATTCATTCATTCATTTATCTTGGCACTCAATCACGTTCATTCAATTTGTCGCTTACTCACAGACTCGTTCAATTTTCTTCCCTGTATTCAATCTTATGGAAAGTCTGAAAATTTATGAGTTCGAGTTATTTCATGTGTTCGGACAGATATGAACAAATGACATCTTTATATCTTGTTATATTTCATGCTATTATTTAAGTCCATCTGATAATATGGATATTTGTGTGTTCAGTTGGCAATTTTAAGTTCGAGGAGATAAAGTGATGTGCGAGCCCCTCTCCTAGGTGATGGATAGTTTGTTTTGGCATCGAATTTGTTTCTTAAAAGTGAGTATCTTATGATGTAGAAAACTAAGCCAACATGGCATTTTGATTACCCAATAGACTTTAAATTTTTTAATGTTGTCAAAAAAAAAAAGTCTTCAGCAGCCATTTGGAAAGTATGTAAAAGAACAATTTGACACAAAACTGTCTGCAGTCTGGTGTAGTTTTAAAAGCTTTACTTGGATAAATAGTGGTATCGATTCCCGCTTCCGGTTTGTGCCAAGGAAATCAAGCTGGTAACATGGGGAGAAAGGTAGATAATCATGTTTGCAATTGATTTTATTTTTTTAATGGATAATTATGATGCTATTTATATTAATAGGCATCTGTCTTTATATGCATTAATTATTAACAAGAGCGTTTGAATGATAATTAAATGCTTTAACCGAGAGCTATGCAGAAATTAATTTAATAACGGTTAAAGCACGTCCAGGTCAAATCTTGTCAACCACAAGGGCAGATATTGTAAGGATTTTGCGTTATATAAGAAACCCCAATCCTATTTATAGTACAGAACAGCCACCTCGGGGAAACCTGGGTGGTTACTGGCTCCTGTCCCATGTAGCGTTGAGGTCGCAGGGCGACCAAGGTACTCGCACGGTTAGTCACGCCCAACTAACCTCTAATATAGCCTGGGATCTGGCGAGTTTCCTCCCTTAAGACGCTGCTGAGGGACTGAGTGCTGGGGTGGAGTTTGGTCGGGGGTAGGCCGGACAAAACATACGGATTAGAACCTACTTCCTTAGATCTTAAGGGGCAACTGGTACTTTAGGGTATTAGACTTAGGATCGTCCATGTCATGGGAAAAGTGCTCTCGCAACCACATAGTCAAACGGCACACCTAGTGTAGCTAAGTAGGGTAGTGTGTGCTGGAGTCCCCGTGCCACTTTTTTTGTTTTTGCTTTAATGTATTTAATTGTTTTATTTTTTTTTAATTCTTCTGTTTTTAAAGTGAGCATTCCTCTTTACAAAGTTCGTGAAAGGATAGAAAGTAGCCATAGAGATGGTCTCTGTTCGGCAATTTCCATTGTGAAACGCCTGGTTTTGTTTATTGACGTCGAAATACAACGTCTCAAACCACACACTGTTGAGTACAGGTTCCGTTGCATGATAGATGGCACAAAATATATACAGAGTTACTTACTGCAGCGGCAGAGGAGCGCCCTGTGCCTTTGATTCATACAAGAGTAGGAATGTCACTGTCACTAAACAGCCATTCTCTCTCTCTGCCGCCGTCTTTCTCCTTCTCACTCTCCTCTCTTTTTGAGTTGTGATTAACCATCAGTATGAGACGTGGTTTTTCATTAGTATATTATTCAGATTTAAAAAAAAAAAAAAACTAAGTAGAGCTCTTAGGTTTTCACTCCCTATCCCGTCTGTATGTGACAATGAAAAGGCCAGCGAATCGGGTGGGTGCGATAGAAACGGGGTGGCCTGGGTTCACGATCATGTGGTCTCTTGGCCAGAAGTCTCACGAGCGTGTTTACGAGATTTATCCCCAGCCGCCATTAGCTAGGAAACCATTCTGTTGAATGGAATTACCACTCCTCCTACTACTACTACTAATAATACAGAAAGTATGGAAGATGAGCTGAAAGATGAAGTAAGGGAGGTGGGATTGAAGTAGGTGAGGAGTAAAATCATTGAAACGGGAGGATGGTTGGTAACCCGTAAAAGATTAAAAGAAGGTGAGGAGAAGTGTAGCCATCACAATAATGATAAAGTGGAGCCCAAGCTCTCTATAATAAAATAGTAACAGCTCTCTCTCTCTCTCTCCCTCTGTGTGTTCGATCCCGATCTTATTCGCAGATGGGGGTTTCTTGATTTCGAGGTGTCTACTATGGAAAAGTTCCTTCAGCCTACCGTGGTCTGCCGTGGCGCAATGCCTATCGTCTGCGGTTATCAGTCGGAGACTATGGGTTCAATCTGCCTTGGGTCCAATCCCACGATAGAGCTTTTTGTTTTTAAAAACCAAGTACTGCTCATTATTAGGAATCATTTTGTTTCCTAAGGATTTTGCAAAACTGATGTCGTGGAGAAACTGATCATTACTAGTGTACTCCAGATCACTTCTTTTATTTATACCTGTTCATTTTATTTATTCCTTTTCATTAAAAGGGACAGTTGCTAATTAGAAATAAAAATGTAAATCAAATTTTAAACATGTAAATGATTTCTTTTAGTCAATGTGAACCGAAAAATTCGTCTCTCTCTATCTTGACTTAGATCTATCCTGTATTTAAGGAAAATATATTTTGGGGGTCTTCTGCTTCAGCTATTTGTCATGTTTTATTTTACATGTACATATTACTTTTTTGTTTGCGTGGAAGTTTAGTTCATTTTTATCTGCTCTGTCTGACTTTCTCTGTGACTTCACACCCGACAAAAAGATCCTAGCAACGATGATCGGGGGGGGGGGGGGGGGGCAGAAAAAAAAAGTAACAACAACAACAAGAATAAAAAAGTCAGCTCTTGCCGAGATTCCATCCCCCCCCCCCCTTACCAACTCGGCAGGCGAGTTTACTTAGCATGCCACCGGGGGACCTGAGTAAAAGCGTTACTAAGTAGGGTCTCTGCTACCGAGGACACAATAACCGATAAGTATCGCTAAAAAAATAGACAACCTGGTGCATCATTACCGTAAGAAACACCATGCGTTAGCTACTCCGAATCGAACCATCTTACCGAGTGAAGAGCTTAATTATTCAACTAAACGAGCCAGAATTGTGATCTAAAGGAGCTCTTTCTAAATAAAATCACAAAACCAAAGTCCATCTGCGAATACGAGTGGCCAAAAAAGAAACAAGGGAAAGGCGGGGAAAAAAAGAGAAGCGGAAAAAGTAGCACATTGTGTGTGTGTGTGTGTGTGTGTGTGTGTGTGTGTGTTTTAATACTGTGCTTTCCATGTTTGAGAGATTTTGTCAGTCATGATAGAAATGAATTTGTTCCTTCACTGATTTAGTTTCTATCTTCTGTTTCCACTTGCTCCTGCCACCTGCTGCGTTTTTCTAGCACCCCAGTCTCTCTCCCTCCCCCCTTTAAATAATGTATTTCTTTTGACAGTTTGCGTCCTGAAGATTTTAGCAGTGTATATAGAATATATGTAGATTTATCACGGAGAGGCGCCTAGGAATGGCTGGCATTGTTTCATGGGCATGACCGGCAAAAGCGGTGAAATAAAAGTAGGCTATGAACGCTCTGGCATCTAAACTGCGGAAACCACCATAGCATCACCAACGATACACATGTGAGCCAACAGGGTATTGGAAATCTTCTGTCTAATGAGGTCAAATTTTATTGCTGTTGTAAGCAACTGTGCTAAATGCGGAAGTAGGCAGGGCGCAAAAATAGCATCAAAACAAAGCTTGAATCTCTGAGCATTCACGACAGTTTGCTCGGATTCGCAAACTTACATGAAGCTGGTCTAAGATAATTTGAAAGATAAACATACTGGCCGCGTTATCTATCTAAAATACACATCAGTGCAGTCGTAGAAAGATGGCGAGCGGAGATGAGGCAGCGAAGGGCGATTTCGATGGCCAGACCACCGAGGAAGAGAAGAAACTGTTTGCAGACAGTCCAGAAAAGTTTCGAGAGGGCACTGGAGGTGAAGATTTTGATATGGCAGATGGTCGTGTATTGAAGGAATACGGTAAGTCAAGTGCTGTCAGCAACCATAAATGCACATATTTCGAATTTTGCAGATAATGTCTTTCCAGACATCTTTGTTTGGACTTGTCAAATTTATTTTCTGTTCGTTCATTTAGGTCTAGATTCTAGATCTACATGATAGTTTGCAAAAGAAATTAGGCTGTAGGCCTATTTTGCAAAGTCCAGCTTAGAGACAAACAACAAGAAAACTGTGCAATAAATTGTAAAGGAATGAAAAAAGCCTGCGAGAAATTAAACGAGGCTTTTTTTTTTCCCAGAGAATGGGGATCCCAGCTTGAAAAAAATTGAAAAAAAACTGGAAAATTGAACCCTAGCCTAGATGTAGATATATTCTAGATCTAGATCTAGTTCTAACTGTTGGTGTTTTTTTTTTTTGCCACATTTTTACTCAGTTGTGCTAAGTAGTGCTGCAACACCACAAATTCTTCCTGCACTTTTTTAAAAATAATTTGGTCGGGAGGTCTTCCCCCCGTCCGCGCAACTTACCAAAAAGTTAACAAACATAATATGATTAAGATATAAGCTTAAACAACCTGCATTGGAATGGTCAGATGGACCTGGGGGCGTGAGGGTCTAGTCAGTTTGTATCAATGGGCGGTAGTCAGATTGACTAATCAGGCGAAAAGGGGCTGGGGTAGTTGTGTTTTCTTGACTGGCGCGGACGGGCGGAAGACCTTCCATTTGGTCATTGCCGACGGTCATTGTGTCAGCTCTAATAATATTAGTTCAGTGGACTCCAATCATTTTTTTCCCCATACTTGGTTTCCATACATACACTTCAGTTTGTTACATTGTTAGTAAGAAATATATTTTGGTTATTACTAATTGTAATAGTTACTGGAACTGGAAGATCCAGAAATTTTGTCCTTTCCCATTTTATCTTTAAAATTTACCCCATGTCAACCCATGTTGTAAACACTAAAATGTAAAAATATTGATGCCATGACAGTTGCTTTGAATGAAGTAACGCACTGCTTGTAATTTTTAATGAGCTTTGGGTGAGAGTTTTACTAGCAATATGTCTTGCATGCTGTCTTGAGAAGCAGATGATGTGTAAAGTAAGTCATATACAATGTATATTTGTATTATTTTCATTCATTTAGAATTTCCTCTACTGTACTGTAATAGATCTGTCCAGGTTTGCATTACTTTCATTTTCAGTTTTATAATTTATCATGTACGTTTTTCATTTTGATATGTGTTTCTAGTTTGGGCCTGTGTGAAATACACTTTTTTTTTTGCTTCGATGTAACTTCGTGCCAAGCCCTTTTATGACCTAAGACTTGTCTGTCCACCTGTTGAAAGCCGTGCCCCCCATATCAACTACCCCCAACTATCACCCAACCATCAATGTGAAAACCTATCCCAGGATAAACATCACCAATCAAAACAAATTGACTTGAAGATTTAAACCTAAGTCATTTAGTTTAGTCTAAGTTATGTCACACATGATGGTCTGTGAACCTGATTGTTACATGTACTTTTTGTGTATTTTCGGTTGTGCAATCATTTTTTGTGTCTTTTTGGAAAGAATTACTAGTCATAGCATGCAATTTCAGTGTAGTTAGATCAGTCCCAGGTGTGGGCAGTTCAAACGTTTTTGGTTTTCTGCTCAAGTAAATGGTATTTTGAAGGCAACCCATTGCCAGAGGGCTGAATGCCAGCCAGCATCCCCTTCATCAATTCAACAGACGCGATTTCGTAACCAGCAGATCTCCATAGGAATGATGTCTTTTCAGTGTATCAGGCTGGGGTATCAGGCCAGGCAAGCTTTGGCGGCCCGTGAGGTTGATTGAAAATTACTTCAAAAACAGGTCCTTGAGCCATATAAAGGAAAGTGAATTTGAGGCATATGCGTATGCCCCTCTCCCAATCTCGATCCACAGTACATGCATACAGGCACTCAAAGAAGGAAATTTTGTTTATAAATCAGCTAGACCAAATAAATGACATGTCATTTTGTTATGGTTCCCTATGACTGTAGTAACTCTAAAAATTGGAAAAATTGATATTTATACACGGCATATTTAACTACATTCAAAGCCACATCGAATGATCTTGGTTATAGAGGCCTAATAATCAAATAGCAAATTTTTTAAAAATTCATCACAACTAGACCAGTTGTGCTCTAATGAAACAATTTTTTGCTTCCTCTGAAAAGTGGCCGAAACCAATTACTACAGTTTTAGGGAATGGTGACAATTTATAGATGGGCTTCAATACGAGATGGGACTATCAGGCCCTCTACATCATCACGTTTTTCAGATCTGGCCTTTACTTTATGAAAGGTAACCCATGCCTGCCCTACATCTACCTGTATGTCATGTACAGTGTACACATGTATTTTGGTGAGAGCTGTCATTTTGTCAGTGTCAACCAGTACCACTGGCCTTCTACTTCTGTCTACCTGTTGAGCCTCTGCCTCTGTTTATAAGAGCCATGCTGTGTCTAGCCAGCTACCACTGCCCCAGTGTCAACATCTTCCTGTCCAGGTTCATGTGTACATGCATTTCGATTTATTTAACTGCTTTCGTTTTTTTTTTTTTTTTGGTGTAGGGACCAGACAATTTATATAAAAATGTCTGTCTGTGTGTCTGTCTGCCTGCCTGTTTGTCAGAGTGTCCACCTGCCAGCCAGTCTGCCTGTCCTGTTTGTCTGTCATAGTGTCTGCTTACCTGTATGAGTGTCTGTCAATCTGTTACAGTGTTTGCCAACCTTTTTGAGTGTCTGTTGGACTATCATAGTGTTTGCTAACTTATTTGAGTGTCCGTCAGTCTGTCATATTGTCTGCTTACCTGTCTGAGTGTCTGTCGATCTGTCATAATGTCTGCTTATTTGTTTAGTGTCTGTCGGTCTGTCATATTGTCTGTTTGCCTGTCTGAGTGTCTGTTGGTCTGTCATAGTGTCTGCTTACCTGTCCAGTGTCTGCTAGTCGGTCATATTGTCTGCTTACCTGAGTGTCTGTCGATCTGTCATAATGTCTGCTTATTTGTTTAGTATCTGTCGGTCTGTCACATTGTCTGTTTACCTGTCTGAGTGTCTGTTGGTCTGTCATAGTGTCTGCTTACTTGTCTAGTGTCTGCTAGTCGGTCATATTGTCTGCTTACCTGAGTGTCTGTCGATCTGTCATAATGTCTGCTTATTTGTTTAGTGTCTGTCGGTCTGTCATATTGTCTGTTTACCTGTCTGAGTGTCTGTTGGTCTGTCATATTGTCTGTTTACCTGTCTGAGTGTCTGTTGGTCTGTCATAGTGTCTGCTTACTTGTCTAGTGTCTGCTAGTCGGTCATATTGTCTGCTTACCTGAGTGTCAGTCGGCCTGTCTTAGTGTTTGCTTACCTGTCTGTCTGTCGGCCTGTCATAGTGACTGCTTACCCGTCTAGTATCGTTGGTCTGTCATAGTGTCTGCTTACCTGTCTAGTGTCTGCTTGTCGGTCATACTGTCTGAGTGTCAGTCGGCCTGTCACAGTGTCTGCTTACCTGTCTAAGTGTCGGCCTGCTCGTCAGTCTGAGAGCCTGCCTGCAAGCCTGAGGGTCTGTCATCCTGGCCACCTGTTGGTCTGTCAGTCTGTCCGTCTCTCCCTCTACATGTACACGGTTCCTTGTGTATTAAGAAGCTTCCCTGTCGCTGCCAAACACCTTTCTCACCATTATCACTGTTCAGTTCGCATTGACGGTCCTGCCGCCGTGCCCCTCCAACCTCCCACCGCACCCCCAAGCGTCAGTCCACCCACACCCCCCCCCCCTCTGCATCGACGTCCACTCGACCTGTGTACAAATAACTGGACCCCCGGACCTGTCCTTTCTCCAGCACAGCACGCAGAAAGTCAAACATTCGTGCCGCTGCTGAAACAATGCGCCGCGCGCTGGCCTCTATTCCGAGGGGGAATGTCAACAAGACACCCACACATCACCATGTTGCGTATTTTGCCCTTCTTGGTGTTGTTTCGTTTCTGGTCCCAAACTGGCTTCGTGTCTGTCACGTTTTGTTGTATCTGTTCATGTTGGTCAGTGTCACACCAGGGTCTCCGCGGGTATGTGTGTGTGTGTGTGTGTGTAGGAGTTTGGGGGGGGGGGGCGGAAATTGTGATATTTTATTATAGCATGAATACTACCTGTAGGGGGATGAGGGTGGGGCATCATCAGCTCAGAAAATTGTGACATTAGGCCCGGCGCCCACTAGCCAATTCCTGTTCTGTTTTAAAGGTTTCAGAATGACACTATTAACAGTTCTGGGTCTGAGAAAATGAGGGTTAAAACGATCATACTACCGGTATTCTCCTCACCTGCCCCATGTTCATCACTTTATGACATTTTCTGGCATCTTCTCGCTGGGTTACATTTCGTTTTTGACAAAGGCGGTTTCCCCCTCTCTGTGTGTCTGTCTGTCTCTCTTTCTCTCTCTCTCTCTCTCTCTCTCTCTCTCTCTCTCTCTCTCTCTCTCTCTCTCTCTCTCTCTCTCTCTCTCTCTCTCTCTCTCTGTCTGTCTGTCTCTCTCTCCCCCCTCCTACTACATGTATATGTTTTGTAAGCTGTTGGGACCATCCAGTCGATTTGGGCGATTTTTGAGCTGTTATTTCCCGCTTTCCCTATATACGACTTTTCTTACTCACAGCTTCAGACCCTACTTCACCCTTGTATGAGCTTTCGATCACATAGAATGGTGATTGTCCAGGATATTGATAAGGTCTTGATGTTTTAAAACTTTTAAATGGCATTTTACATTAGAAACGTACTGGAGATATATGTATTATTATTGTATATCCGAAAAGTGGCTTTTTAATGTGTAATACATATTCCAACAACTGGTGCTTTTTTTCACTTTTGTATTAAAAATGTGCATGTAGTATGTACCCTTTCCATGTCCCCGGGGGGGGGGGGGCTTCCTCCCCATGCCTACTACGAACATACATCGTGTTTTATGGATAGCCTCGTGTGATGACAACGTTTTGTCAACTTCTGTTCATTTTACATTTCGTTTTGTCAAAGGCGTTGTTACTGCCCTGCCCGCGCCCCCACCTCCCCCCCCCCTTGTATACACATTTTGTTGCCTGTGTCTGGCCTGGTTCTACCAGGCTGACACTGAAATTTGTTCTCAGTTTCTGTTAAGGTGACAAAGATGCGGCAACTTTGGCATAGGCGGCATCTTCCACCGGTTGTGGTGGGGTTTACTGTTGTTGGGGGAGACAAAGGAGTCAAGTGAGCCGTTAGTTGTCATTGCCTTAATGAAAGACGTCGACAAAACGTCAAGAAAGAATTTCCCTATGGCTTAAATAAATTGTAACCCGCCTGGTCAAATGGAAAATTAAGTCAGATTTGGACATATGAAGTCGTACTGAACTCATATATAATAACATGAATAACATGGCAAACATTTTGTACACATATGGAAGAGATACTGAGGAACAATAATCAACCGAAACCTCAGTTTGGACCAAAGAGTATAGATGTGTACTTATAGAGAGAAATCATTTCTGCCAAATCACTAAACTAGGTCACTGCGGTAACAAGAATTGGAAGGGACCGTCTTCACCAAAGAAAGTACATGTATCCGTATCTATTAATATATTGTGGTTTGTTCTATTTTTGGGTTGATTGGAACTATTTAAAGCCGTTTGTAAGCTCTTATTCAAACGGACATTGCTGATCGCTGCAACTTATTTTCCACTCCATGCTAACTGTGGTTTCGCGGAGCCTCCCGATCCCGTATCTCGCGGTGCAAATCAACCAATAGTGATTTTTGTCCATACATGCATACTCTCTGGTTTTTACCGAAATCAGCCTTAACTGATAAAAATACGGCTTTGTTGTTGTTGTTGTTGTTGCTGTTTTCTGGTAGGCCTGTGGGGCTTAATTATCGGATTGGGAAACTTGGTCACACTTGTGCGCAGCGCGTTTTGAATTGTTTCAGAGTGAATTTAGAATGCTGTCGTGCTTCACGAAAACTTTTCAGATTATGTGGTCTTGTCCACAGCACCCGCTCTGCTCCGGTATTTTACGGAAAATGACGTATGACAAAGTAAAACACTCTTTGCCTCTATAGCGGTGAGGAGTGGAACGGATGCTGTGGACAAAGAATATGCAGATGCGGAGAGTGTTTTATTTTGTCATGCGCCATTTTCCGTAAAATAGCGGAGCGAAGCGGATGCCCTGGACAAGATCACTAATGTTCCCTTTCCCCAAACACACCATAAAATTGCCGTTACAATGCACAGTATGTCACATCGTCACTGTTCTACGATAATGGCACTATTATGTCAGACTTATGCCAGAAGGCAACTGGCATTTCATTGCATTCCTATCCTAGAAAAAGAAATGCGCCAATAGTAAAATGTAATAATCCAATAGAATCATTATGGCATAAGTCACCAAATGACAGGAAAAGAAAGTGTTTGTTTTTTATCTTCTTAATACATGTGTCTCTAAAGTATCAAAAGTAGCTCATTCCATTGGCGTAGAGCAGTGACGACATGCAGACAGCAGTATTTTCAAGAACTTCAATTGAAGCGTGCCCTCCACCCTCCACCCTCCTCTCCCCCCCCCCCTTTTTTTTTTGATCGTGATTTTCTGTCCCTTTTCAGCAAAAGAAGTCTGGACTCCTGTATGGCCGCGAATGAGTAAATGCCTGAAAAACACCCCAAGAAAACTAGTTTGGGTAGACTTCGTCTCATGCGGAATTTGAACCTATGACCTCTGGCACCAGTGTCAAATGCTCTATCCACTGGGCCATTGCGCCAGCAAGAAAGAGTTTAAAAATTCAACAAGTTTGTAAAGCTGTCGGTATTTCTACAACACTCCTAAAAGCGTTTTTGTCGTTTATTTTCAATGGTAGCAAAATACTGGAGAGAACACCATAATTGGAGGATAAATATTGGCCTTAGGAGTAGTCCTGTGCATCGAATTTTCCACGCATTACAAGCCTGGGGATAATAATTATTATTATCAGGCTTGTGATTTGCACTAGGATTAAATATTTTCCTGTCATTGCTTTTATGTTGTTTTTTTCTCCCTTATGATCATTCTGGTGTCTCCGTATTCTGTTCTTCTTTCTACTCTACAACTGATGATTTGAAAATCAAAATGACGTACTTGGTGCAAAGTTCTTACTTTTGAGAGAAGTAAATTTTTTTGCTGTTTTTAAAAAAAAATCTAAAGTGGGTTTTTTTAAAAACACTAAAGCTGGGTTTTCACGTTTACAGAAAGAAAAACGGCAACGGAGTTTAAAATGTGCACGAAGTTTGTTGCCTCCGGATTTTCATTGTCGGTCGTACATTTTGTTTTTTAATGTGAAGAAATGCAAGAGCCAAACGCAGTTTTTATGTATTTCGTTGATTGTTATGGCAGTGAATAGATAATGCACGAGTGACGTGAATCATACTGTACTCTGAATGATGTCCAAGCGCTGGAGTAATGCATTGTTATGATTATGAAACGAGCTAGTGCGCCCACACGTAACCTGACATTACTCTCACACGCCCATGTCCTGACAAATGAACCACTGGTTCAGGTTTAAATTTTTTCCGTCCTTGTGACGACAGAGAGGGTTAACGGTCGCTGGGACAGGGCATCCCTGTGCTCTCCTCATCACGGTGTACTTTCGTGCACGTTGTTTGACACGACAAACTCGTCAAAGTTTTGTAGGTTTGCGCCTGCAAGTTGACAAGAATTTTGCTTTTGGGGTTGTCTTCCTGTGGCTGGATGTTTTCGAACTTCACTAATAAGAATTCCAAGTTTTGATGTCCATTTTGCGGGGACACTGCTGTGAATTAAACTGTGACTTTTAGAGAAGTGTAGACAACTCGTTCCTTTAAAATGACAAGGATCAATCTCTGTTTTTTGACTGAATTTACACTCTCCTTCTGCGGGCCTTCTCTCTTGTGTGCCAAAGTATCAAGAGGATTCGGAGTTACTAAGAAGATAGAAATGTCTTGTCTTTAAAAGCTAAGAGCACATGAAACTTCAATCATCAATTTCTCAAAAGTTAGTGGAAGGGAGTTTGAACCTTGTCATTTCAAGAGGGCGAACTTGTGGTAGTGATAGGATGTCTTGAGAAGAGTGTATTCCTAACGACAGCATTCAGTATTTACCTTGTTAATGTGACTCGCTGCGTGGAAAAGTAACGTGGGTTCAGTTCATGCCGCCTCCGGCTAAAGTGTAATTGTCAGCGAATGATATTTCATTAAATCCTCCCGCCCTATGGATGAAAAGTACCGGATGATGAAATAAAGTAAGGCATTCCTTTCTTGAAATCATTGTGCTGAACATTTTTCCTGAAGTGAGTGACGGGGATTTAGATGTGTGCACGTTACTTCCCTTTTCACTTCATTCTAGTATGACAATAAACCTTTTTTTTTCACAAGTACAAAAAATGTGATTGATAGATTAGAGAATTCCGAACTTGTTAGTATAAATTATTGTCGAAAGATTGATTTATTGATCTAAGATATTTTATAATTTTGTCAGCATCCTGGCACGTACCTTGGATTTTGAGTTTGAGTTTAGAGAAAGCATGACGACACGATAACGGTCATATTGTGCCAGGAAGACGCAAGAGAATAGACAGAATAAAGCAGAATGATAAGACAGAAGGAGACCCTGTAAAGCGTGTTACTTTAGAAGTGATTATTATTTGGTATAATCATGTGAGTGGAAAATAAAATTTCCGGAGAATTAATTCTTTTCTGTCATCGGCGTCAGAAAGGATGTGTAGCTAACAATGTTAGCGTCACGGCTTTGAAGCATATCCCATTGTATACATCAATATCTGTGTGTTTTACACCATAGATTTAAAGAAGATACGAGCTTTGTCTGATAAGTTCTCCAGTCTGCAGTTCTCAAGGAATTCTTTGTCACTTTATGCTGTCTTCGGTGTAACTGTGTAAGACAAAAACACTCCCATAGATTTTTCGTGGAAGTGTTTTTTTTTTTTTTTTGGTCCCATGAAAGACTGCGAAAGTGTGCTGAATTCTAAGGATTTTTACCAAATTCATTCACACCCTGGACACAGAAAGCAAAGTGTCTGAGCCACAAACTGTTCTTGAAAAGGTTTTCTTTGATATGTATTCTATTGGACTATTAACACAGTAAAATGTACGGTAAGTTAGTTTACGTATTGTAAATTAATACCTGGGCAGGTTTTGCTAATGTTTCTTTAAGAAACTGGTTGACTGCATGAGGCTACTTGACACAGATCTGTGACTTAAACTAAAATAGTGTGACTACGCGACCACAAAATTGTGAGGTTTTCGGTTCTGTCTCAATTTTTGACGGTGAATTACGTGTACACATCCATTTTGGACAAAATTTAATCTTGAATATTATTTACTCACGTTTTTTAAAAATTATTATTATTATTTTGTTTGAGCCTCAAGAAGGGCGACGCATTTTCCTCAAGAGGACTCGAAAAGCATGGTCATAAATTTTGTTCCTCGACTCTCTGTATTCTATGTCTTTCTTGCAAGATGCTTTTCACGAGTTGGCTAGTTGTAATGTAAGGAGTTGGAAATCAAAACGGATTAAGTGCAAAGTTCATTCTTTTGAGGAAAAATATTCACAAAAACAAGTATTTTATAGTTATGCGCATTCGATGTTCAGCGTTTTGGAGCGGATTTTCTGCAGAGCCAGAAATTGCTCATCAAGTCAAATCACAATTTAATAAGTCTTGACAGGAAAATGTCCATACTGGAGGCTGCTATTTAAATCAGTCCCGAAAACACGGCTGACGCCACTCGGAACTTGCGCTTTGGAAATGATAATTTTCAGAGAGTGAATAAAATCTTGAACACTCACTGCTATGGTTACCATGACATCAGCGTCTGGCATAAAATTATGTGTGATTTTTAATGTTTCCGTATTTTTACCTAAAATATTACTTTTGCAGCCCGAATAAAAAACAAGATGTGTGTTTACATTTGTCTGCATGACCATTTGTTCCAGCTAATATAGTGTCGCGGAAATACTGGGCCATCTCATAAAGAGATAGAGAAGGGAAAGAGAGACAGAGCGAAAGGGGAAAAGAGAGAGAGAGATACAGTGAGAAAGGGGAAACGCGCATGCACTAAATGCGTGTGCGTTGTTTTTTTGCTGTTGTTTGTTTGTAATTGAAACCGCCCACAGGATGTAGATGGAGACACACTTAGGTGTTGGATGTTGAAAAATGATGAATGACTTCATAAATAGCCGCTGTACAACTAAAGTGGACCCATCCCACGCTGGTCATGTTTTGCGTGAATCAGGACTGAATTCTCTTTTTCATTTCATTATATTGTTTTCCCATGCCTTGTCTTCACGATATCGTTGTGAAATCTTGCAGAGACGTGTCAAAGTTCTTAAGTAGAGGCCATTGTTTTTTACGTATCGCGATCTTAGTTTCTGTGTGTTTTATCTCCATTATCTGAAAAAGCTGGAGATCTTTTATTATGTAGAAGAGGTATAACAAATGCATGCTTTGACATAATGTGGCACTTACCGAGCTGTTTCAGCGTTCCGAGCTATTCTAACCCTTTATCATAATACTAAAACCACAAACTGGCTTCCAGGCCATATATATAAAACCACAAAACGATTACCATCGAATTTCATCGAATTTCTTAGTTGTACAAAGTGGACTTGGAACAAACAAGAACTGAGGTCGCGGTTTTACGAGAAGGAAAACAGTACAGAAACTTACTAAAAAGCCAAAAATGCGGGAAGGCCTGCTTTAGCTCTATGGCGTCCAAATATGAGTCTGCCGTATCACACAGCTAAGAGATAATGACAGCGGCTTCCTGTTGAAACATTCCGATGCCGTCTTGCAGACTTCTGGAAGAGATAGTGCTATTACAGACTAGCATGGCTGTACAGGAAAAGTTGTATTCCAACAAAATATTGTGAATATGATTTAATTAATTTATTGTTGTCGAAATGAAAACTTTTTTTTATCTGCATCATTTAGAGCGGTGTTGCTCACGAAACTTAGGTTTTAAGTACTTTTAATTTTCGGTGTCCCCTCTGTGCGTATACAGATGTTTTTCATGAATAAAAATGCCTAAATGAGTACAACCTGACTCGTATTATGACAAAGTTTGACTTATTTATCGATTCTGCCAGGCGGGGGGTCACGTTTTAGAATCAACAAAGTACAAAATTAAGCATACCGGCGACCCATGTCGACAGCTGCGACAAAATGGTTTATTAACTTTCCTCTTACCGCCGTACCGAGACAGCTCTAGTAAGTTTATTTTTAGATTAAGATAGAACAGAAGTGGGCGAAAAATCTATCTTCTCTCTCTCTCTCTCTCTCTCTCTCTCTCTCTCTCTCTCTCTCTCTCTCTCTCTCTCTCTCTCTCTCTCTCTCTCTCTCTCTCTCTCTCTCTCTCTCTCTCTCTCTCTCTCTCTCTCTCTCTCTCTCTCTCTGCCTCTCTCTCTCTCTCTCCCTCTCTCTTTCTCTTACTCTCTGTTTACATCTAACTATCTCTTTCTCTTTCCCTCGCCCTTTTATGCGCCTTTTTTTTTTTTTGACGGAGATACTCATTGTAAATTGGTCAAACCACCACCGCAGTGTCGATAGTAGAATAGGAGAATTATAGATGTAATTATTACTTAATAGAGCCGTTATCCCCGCTGAGCCCCTGTTTTGAGAAATATTGTTTACTAGGGACTATGGTATTTTACATAGAAAGCTATAGTATAGCTGAACAATGAACGTAACTCCGCATTTTCTCTATTTGGCTTTGTAGCTACACTACTCTCCCCTAACTACAGCCAGAACCATAACATTTTAACTTTGACGGACGGGACGGTTTAATTGATTGCGGGAAATATGCTATAGCTCTCAGAGGCGGGTGGCGACATACAGACACACACACAAAAAAAAGCATCTTTGGGAAACAGAGATCAGGAGTGTGTTACACGTTACGCCCACTTAGCTCCTGAATTTTCCAGAATTCAGAAAAACGGAAAATGCAACTGGCTTAGTTTGCGGTTGTTGTTTATGTTTGACGGGCCACACCTTCCTTCGTCTTGCGCTTGTTTGCCATTTGACCTTTGTACAGCTCGAGATCCACGCCACGCTGTTGTTATTTTGTTTTAAACACAGGGATGGGAATTCTCAGGAAATTTCCGGATTTTTAAACCCATTTCCCCCCTGGTAAATACAGTTTTGTTTGTTGTCCTATATGAATTGGCCTTTGTGTATGTGTGTATTGTGGTTGGCGGTGACGGGTTAGTCAAAAGTCCAAGAATTTTTTCTGTCAGTAATTCCTAACCCTGCAAAATACGTTTTTCGGCTTCAGTGCAGTTCTGGTGAAATATCTCCTGATATAACATATTGCCTAGTGTTATTGTCCTAGTCAGTGAATGAGTAAAAAGTACGGTGCCTTGACTGAAAGCAGCTACCCGTATTCTCTCTATGCTGCGCGGATGGCCAGTCGCTGTATTGGTGCCGCGCACATTTAAATCTTGCAAAATTTTGAATGTCACGCGTTAGCTTTGAATTTAAACTACCTGCATTTTGGCTCAAAGCATCAATAGTTCCGCTCAGTGGTTTGGCAAAATTTGAGAGAACGTTAGCGGTAGCTTATAATTAAAATAAAGTTAGCCGGGTTTGTTTTTTTCGGGGGGGGGGGGGGGTAAGAAACTGATGGGGATGGTGAGGGGAAGGATGAATAGGTTTCAAGTATTTGTATCTGGGGTCTTTAACCTCCAAAACAGGATCGTGAACCTATCAGAGAAGAAGAGCTGTATTTGAGATTCTTGAAACAATTTGCCCTTTAAAAGTGAGTCGCAACATGCATAACAGACTGACTATACCAGCAGTATTTTCCTAATGTGATTGGCCCTTTTTTGGATTAGTAGAGGAAAAGTTCGAACTATTTTTGGGAAGCATCATTTTGATCTTCATAATGTCTTGTAGCCGTGACGCTCCACGGAAAATGGTGCATGTGTATCAAACCTCATCAATTTGACATCTGACAATGACATTGTCTATCTCCTGATGAGTGTTTTGTCTGTACCATATTGGTGGTTGTTTCGTATTTGTATACCTCTTTAATCCCAGTTGGAAAATTTGCCTTTGTGCCATTGCAGCCCAGTTATAACTGGAGCAGACATGTCGTCGCCACAGTGCAGCGCCGGTCGGCGGTTTTTTTTGGGGGGGGGGAGGGAATGGTAGGGATGAATTAATTATATTTCATTTTTCCCGGGCAGCGGCCTGTTCGGCCTGCTCTTTACGATTTCTAACTGCCAAGGTATCTTTAACGTGCGCAACGTGCACACGGGCCCTCCGAATTTTTTCGTCCTTGTCCAAGAAGACTAGATACTCGATCCTACCCCCCAATAGGAAACAAGGATACGGAAGTATGAGAAAAATCCAAAACTTCCAACATGCCTGCACCGGCCGGGTCTTGAACCCGAGACCCTTGGCATGAGAGGCGAGCACCTTGCCTCTAGACCACCTTATCCCATATTGGTTGTTGTTAAGGGACCGTAGTAATTTACATTCTAAGCTATAAATGAACAGTGAATACAGCTCAGTACTTTCTCTAGCTGTCTTTGTAATTATACCACAGTCCTCAAACTATGGCCATAGATATTACATGAATGTGCTTACTGTTGTTAAGGGGAAAATTATTATCATAATCAGCATCAGTCACATTAGCACATGTATTGCCTGTCCGCACAAAGTGAAGCTTTTAATATTAGAAGCCCGGAAACGGATCATTGGAGAGCGTTTTATCCTTCTGGGGCCAGAGGTTTCGACCTTAAGGGTCGCCTTGACATTTTCGATGGTTCGCGAGTTAATCAAAATGGTAATGAGAATAACAGTTTAAGTGGATAAACGGTTGACAAGAAACCGTGTTCGCCCGAATCCACCACCCTGGGTACGGGAAGAATTAATTTCTTTGGGGGTCTTAAGAAGTGGTAAGAGCCTTGAAAGAGTCGCCTTTGCGTTGTTGTTGTTGTTGTTGTTGTTGT